>JAQZBX010078213.1:0-14148 GCA_029593785.1 Cabassous unicinctus
TGTTTAATTTTTATTCTAGCAACATATATGACCTGAAGTTTCCCCTTTTAACCACATTCACCTATATAATTCAGTGCTGTTCATTACCCTCACAATAACGTGCTAACATTACCGTCATCCATTTCCAAACCTTTAAAATCAACCTAAATAGAAATTCTGTACACAGTAAACATCAGCTCCCCATTCTCTAACCCCAATCTATTATTTGTTAAACTATATTTGAAATTCTAACTCTTTGAGTCTGTTTATTATAATTAGTTCATATAAGTGAGATCATATAATGTGTCCTTTAGTGTACAGCTCATTTCACTCAGTATAATGTCCTCAAGACTCATTCATGTTGTTGTATGCATCAGGACTTATTCCTTTATACAGTTGAATAATATTCCATCATATGTATATACTATATTGTATTTATCCACTCATCAGTTGATGGTCACTTGGGTTGTTTCCATCTTTTGGCAATTATGAATAATGTCACTATGAATATCAGTGTGCAAATGTCTGTTCGAGTCCCTGCTTTCAATTTTTCTGGGTATATAAATAGTAGCTGGGTTGCCTGTTCATATGGTAATTCTATACTAGGCTTCTTGAGAAAACTTTCTCAACAGAAGGTGAAAATGCTAAGATCTCACTTTTTTTTTCATGGACACATGCCCTAGTTTAGAAGGACTTCTTAAAAAAAAACAAAAAAAAAATGCTTCTCTTCCTTTACCCAAAGAGTGACACTGCAAGACACTTTTTCTTCTCTGATTTTGGAAACAGTTGGGTAAAGATAGAGCACATAGATATTTAACAGCTGTCTTGTTACAAGGAATCAAGACTAAGAACAATTCAGAGAGTTAAGGATAAGGATAAGGAAAACTGGGGTGAAAAAATAAAGCCTTGGTTCATGAAGACATTGTTGAACTAATGAATCAATTATAAACCTTTCTTTCTTCTGGACGCCTTGTTGCTTGAGTTAATAAAATCCTACTGTTAAACAGATTTTTTGAGGGGTGAAGGGAAAGAATATTGCTGCAGACATCCTAATTCATACAATATCTTGAAGGTTTGCCTGTTCGTATACAGTTCTCTTGATTTTTTGGTACGAAATGGAAACAGGAAGAGATAGGAGTGGACGTTGCCATGTGTATTGCCATATGATGAAAAGCCAAGGACCAAGGATACCTGGCAGCCAGTCCTGAATGCCACAGTCTTCAGGGAGAAAGCATTGCCTTGCTGACGCCTTGATTATGGCCTTTCCTTAGGCTCAAAACCATGAGCCAATAATTTCCCATTTTCACAGCTCAAATACTGTGTGACATTTATTTTAGCAGCTAGGAAACTAAAACACTGAGGAACTTAGACTTTTCATTGCAAAGGGATACAAATACCACCCCCAATTTTTGTTGGCATTCTCAACTATTTATTGTTGATGACCACAAAGAGAGAATGCAAGCCCAAATGCATGAATGAAGATACCTTGGGCTTATCAGTCTGAAAGATTAAAGGTAGAGAGCAAATGCCCTGGATTTCATAATTTTACCTTATTGATTTCAAATATATAATAAGGGGAGTGCTGGCAGGTATGGTCAGTAAGCATCAGTGAGAATTAATTCACACTTCTCTTGGAATGCTGTGAAAAATTTTTGTAATAAATGAAGTCAAAGGAATGGCATATTTATGAAGGAGCAAATGGTAATATGTGCCCAGACTCATGCTTTACATGGAATAAGTGTTTAATAAATACTGGTTGACCTATAGGAGCACTTGGCTATGACACTAAGCCAAAAGTAAAGTTACTGAAGATGAGAGATAAACTTTTTTTTATTGTACTCATTGGAAAAATCCAGAATTTTGGAAACTTTAAATAAAATGGGGAGTTATCCCCCTTCAATTTAGGCCTCACAGTTACAGCTTGAGCTGATCATTGCAGTGAAACATTTGAAAACCAAAATATTAAAGCCAAAATAATTTGCAGTGTATTATTTATTAAGTAAATTATTATTCCTACTACAAGGAGCCTAATGCTCTATCACCTTCCTACATTTGGCAATAGAGATGTACCAAAAACACAGCAATTAAAAGCACTTGCCTTTTATCTCACCTGCTCACAGGGAAAAGAAAAGTATCGCTATTAATTTCCTAATGCCGCTATAAGAAATTACCCCAAACAACGTTATGACAACACAAATTTACTCCATTGCAGTTCTGAAAGTCACAAGTCTGATATGAGTCTTATGGTACTGAAGCCAAAGTATTGGTAGGGGTAGTTCCTTCGGGATGATCATTTTCATTGCATTTTCTACTCTTGCTTCCATTGTCACATAACCTTCTTCATCCTTTGATTTTCTTGTCTCCCTCATAAAAGGAATCTTGTGACTGTCTTTAGGGCCCACCCAGACACTCCAGGATAACCTTCCCATATCAATATCATTAGCTGAATTATATCTGCAACATCTCTTTCCCATATAAGGTAAAATACATAGGTTCCAGATATTAGGAAGAAGATAAATTTAGGGTGCCATTTTTCATCTTACACATATCCATAGATTTTTACTGGATAGTCTTTTTATGGGAAGTAAAAATAATCAATATTGATCAACAATGATTAAAAATAATGATAATCAAAAATATAGAGATTTATGAAGAAATTTCTGGAAGTCAAGAATATAGGTCATCAGAAAACCACATCCCTATGCCCCCAAACTTGCTCAATATAATGTTCTCTTTAATGCAAATATGCCAAAATATAATATTTCTCAATATTGAATTATAGTAATAAAAGGTTACAAAGGGACATTACAATACTTTGCAATGATGTTTGGCTTCGATTAAGAATATATCTAGGAAATTAGAATTGCATTTATCTCCTTCAATTAAGTAAGCAAGAATATGAAAGTATCTTCATAATGTAGTCAAATGTAATTATAATTCTTCAGAAAATCCAGAAACTAAATTTAAGATAAATAATATTTTAGGTAGTTTATGTGTTGGGCAGGCCCAGTGTAGGGGGTAGGGAGAAAGATACTCACCTTAAATAGTAAATCCTTCTTTCCATAACGAAGCTCCTTCAGCTGGGCTTGAATTTTTTTTGACTGCAAGTGCAGAAACATGGATTAGTAACTTAATACACTTATATTTTCTAACTTGAAGAATAAAATGGAGAAGGAGAAAAAGGAAGTGGAGGGGGAGGTAATGATAGATCATCTTTGGCTAAGCTTAATTTATTTTTAGTCTGAAATTATTCTTCCTACATATGGATGGCCAAACACTATTATTTTTATTAATTAATGGTGATGCTGATAGTAGATAGAATTTGTAGTACCTTCTATTGTTTTTAATGTTCTGCCTTGGCAAATTAAAACATGGGCAATCCTGTTACTAGTCCATGGGAATTGAATATTTTATTCATATATGAATACCGAAATTTAAGGTCACGTATAGAAGATGAGTCTAAATAATTTTAGCTCCTAAAATGTCTGAAATTTAGACGACTTTGCTATTTTATTTTTCATGGTATTGGTGAACCATGTAATTAAATTTGCCACATGTTCTTTTGAAGTATTATTATGACAGACAAAAAATTGCCTCTTCTACCATCCAACATTATGGACTCCAAATTTTCTCTATAAATAAATAAAAATATAAGACAAATGAATACCTTGTAAAGAATAGATTGCTGTGCATTTCAACATTATGCAACACTAGCACAGGAAGCATCTAAGAATGCATAAATAAGAATGCAGAGATAATATATCCTTTAAGGCTTTGAGAAGACAAAAATGATTCATTCTCGAACTAAAAGGCTAAGAATGCTGGCAAGTCCAGCATGGTTTGTTGTTATTTTTGCTGTTTTTATTTATTTTTTTAATAGACACTACAGATACCTTCTCCTAGAAGCCATCTCCCTCCACGTACATGAGTGTGGACCCTGGGAACAAGTTGGAAATCTCAAAATATGGTTTCTATCCAGATATTCCTTATTCAAAATGCCATTCCAAATTGATTCACCTCATTTAACTGATATTCAGAAACGTCACAGACTACATTTATACTATTTCTGGAAATCTAGACAATATTAACAGTGGAAGAAGATATTTTTCTCCCAACAGAAAATGCAATGGAAATAGAAGAAATGTACCACAGGCTCAGAGCCAGAAAACATTCAGACTAGTTTTTCAAATTATAGGGCAGCAACCTTTTGTTTCTATGTGTTTAAAATTTCCATTCATTTTTAATCAATAATATTGGAAAGGCATATTCTAAAATGGATTATTATATAGCAAGTTAGACTTGCATTTATTTATCCACCAAGTGAAATTTTCACCTTCTTTAATAAAAGAAACCTCAAGTTTTGATTGGACCCATGACTGCCAATCTAGAGATAACATTTTACACCCTTCCTTCAATTTGTCTTGGTATATGATATATTTCTGCCAAACAGGGTACAATGCTACATGTTCCCTCACTTCCTAATTGGGGTCCTAAAGAGGAATGCTTCACCAGGTCATCATCCTGGTCCTTCTTGCAGGCAAACAATAAGGTCTTTTGGAACTGGAGGTGAATTCATGTTTGGAGGATGGTAGAGCTGCTCCACCAGCACCAAGCCCTTTAATTCTATACTACTATGGAAAAGGGGTTAACTCCTGTCTTGTGTAAGCCAATGTACTTATTCTACCCAAGTCTTCTTCTGCCTCCCTTTCCTCCACAGATGTCAAATCTGCATGGTGGTATGAAGTATCTCCTGCCTATTCTTTATCCCTCTCTTTTACCATTTGCAGACTTTTCTCAATAATTTTTTTTCACATCTAATACCATCTTTGAATCTGCTTCTTTTTGACCTGGCAAACACAGTGATTTGTTTCTCCTGTCCTTAGAGTATAAAGAATCCCATTTACTTTGAAAATATTTCTATCACATTAAACAAGGAATCATAAAGAATGGATAAATCTGGCAGACAAGAAGTACAGGGAAATAATTATTTTAGCTAAAACTGGGTTAGCCAGAATGTCTTTTTACAAAAGCCTTTTTTTTTCACTAAGATGAATATGAGACAATTTTCCTGTCCGGGAAGTAGAGCCAAATAATGTATTTGTTGTGTAAAGTTTATGGTCAAGCCCAGAATCCTCATTGTAAAGATCAGTTGCCATCATAAAATTTGTTAAATAAATGGTATATCATATAGATGACATAAAGAAATGAAAATTTATTGGACTTACAGGTATTTGCTACTAAATAAATCTGAAAAATCCTATTAAGCAAGGATTTCAGAAAACCATCTTAGGAAAGTGTAATTTTTCTTTTTTTTGCCCCTGAGATACCATCTATTTAGGCAGGAGATGGAGATGGTAATCACAAAAAACATTTTTTTGTGTGTCAGCTGATCTTTTTCTTCTGATCTTTCAACAGAAATTAATATAATCAATTTTATATATAGGCAAATGGCAATGGCACAGGAACATTTAAAATAATACATTCAGCTAAATTATTAATATTTAGTCTTTAATTTAATCAGGTAAAGGGTTCCTTGCCTAATTAAATGGCTGCTTATTTCTGGGAGTTATTATTAATATTGTTAAGCCTGTTATATTGGCAACTCAACATCTTCGTATTGTTTCAGCTAAGAGTTTTCTCATCCTTCTTTGATTTCTTTCCTTTCTCATTCTGATGTTGTTTAACCCCTTCCCCTTATACTAATAAATTAAGTTCCCAATATGTGGAGGTGCTGTCAGTTTCTGAACTTTGATGAATACCTCTCTACTAATCAAACAGCAGTGATCCTGATGGCATGGCCCCTTTTCTCCAGTGAACTAGGTATCAAATGTTATGTCAGAAGTTTGTACGGGTCTTTAATCTTTATTTACTGTCTACAGAAATCAGATAAAATCTACCAGAAGGACATAAAGGTTATATAAACAATGGCCAAAATGGTATCAGAGAATACAGATACTTTGCTGGTTTTATAAAATAGGAAAGATTAAATGCTTTTCTTTAGAGAAATGGTAATCCTTTAAAAATTACTCTTTTTCTGTGTACTTAATTTGTTACACAGTAGGTTATGAAATTTGGATAGGGGTGGGAGTATGTGATGTAAAGAAATTCAAAAATATCTAGAATTTAAAATGTGTTATATTTTCCTATTTAATTATTTGCATTTAAGTTAAGAAAAAATGTTACCAAGTATATGGTTTAAAGAAAAAAGTTGGCACCAATATTTTTTCTGTCTAGTTGAGGCTGGAATAAGAGAAAATTTACTCACCTCTTCCGCATGGATTCCACACAGTTTGTTTCCTGACAAGAGTTTGTTCTTCAAGCTTTTATTCTGAGGAAAGAAATATACTTTTACTGCTAAAAATTAAGAATTTCTTTAAATATGACAGCATCATTGGTCTATATTTTGTTCACAGAAAGATATTTGTGATGTGAGATGTTATAAATTTATATAAAGCTGAGTTAAATATATAATGTAGAAAATGTTCTTTTTATTCAATTAAAATTAATTAATTAGAATTAACACATTCATATAAAAAAATGAAACCTCAGTCAGCACTTATAGTAGTGTCCCAGTCTACTCTAAATATTTGCCTTACATTTAATTTGCTTTAGGTTCTTATATGTTATTTTATAAAATACTTTTAGTATCAAATCTGCAATAGATACTAACTTCTGAAAGCACCCTGTGAAAGACCAAGCATTCATTAGTAATGTCACATAGATGCTAGTCATATCATACCCTACAATAATATAGACAGACTCTTCCTTCCCTTTGAGGACTATGAATTGAGAGTCATCTTATATTCCTGACTCCTGAATACTGCACTCAAAGGGTTCCTTGATACTCAGAAGCCATTTCTTTTTTCCAGACTTCTGAACATGTGCTCTCTCTGCTGGCTGTGAGTACAGGCAGATCTGTTAACCCTTTGAACCTTCCATAATTGACCTAGATTCATATGTCTGATCCTTCTGATATGGAACCCACGTGATCTTAACCACATGAATATAAACTCTTTTATATTCATATATTGAATATAATCTGTTCAATTATATCTGCCTTATTACACTCAGGCTTTTCTGTCTTTTCTTACAGTCATACAGTATATAACCTCCCCAAATTGCTCCCGCACACCTTTATTACATGGAGGGGCTAAAGGAGTTCAAATAACTTTGTATAACCCACAGGATGTTACACCTCATACTGGTTCTACCAGAGAAAACAGTGTAATGGCAAAGTATAACTTATATACAATGACACTAAAGAGAGGGTATTTTATTAGCAACATCAGAAAAGTTAGCTTTTCATGCAGAATGAATAAATGACTGAATGAATACATCAAATTTAAGAGTTCTTCACTCTTAATTTCCACCTGATTTTGAACATCTTTTCCTTTTTTGTTTTCCTGCCAAGCACTCAGGGGGTACAGCTGTCCTAGTTTGAAAGAAACCTTTGCCTATTTTTTTTTTTTCTCTTTGGATAAGAGCAGAAATTCTGAAAAGCCTCTTTCGAATTTCAGCGCCATGAAATGTTTTACACAAATTGAAAGAAAAGTATCTTGATTCATTTAATAGGGTTTTCTTGCCAATATTTGTACTCAACATAAATCAGGATACAAAATCGGGGCTTTAAAAGAGAATGTGATGTATGTGTTGCCCTATATTTAAAGGCATGTAAACTACAATGAGGGAATATATACTGATATGTTCCAACTCTGCATGGTTGCTCAGATTGTAGAGTAAAAATCACTCACTTTAAAAATGAGAAAAGATCAGTGCAGTACATCCGGCATGAACATTTGTGTGTCAATCCACACCTGATTAACTTCGGTTTATCACAAATTATTAGAAACAGCTATAGATTAATAAATTTAATAATATAATATACTTAAAATTGGCTCTGTGTAGTCTATACTGTTAAACTTTGCATTGCTACTTCTAGCACTTATACCTTTTTTCTTTCTTTTCTTTTTTTTAAATTTTTTTGGTAACAAAGCAATATCATGACATTTATTCAGGTTGCCAACACTCAGGTGGGAATTTCGAATGCTGATTTGAGTGTTAAAAATGTTAATATTGTATATTATATCTAACTTCCATCCCTCACAGATTTTATATTTTTCAGAAATAGAAAACTTTAATTTTAAGTAGGATAGACACAGGACCAGTTTTAAACATACTATTTATTATATTAACCTTTTTTGTCTGCTTAGAAGGTTGAGTTTCCAGAATAGGCGTTCCTTAATTACTTCAAATAGATTTTCAGGGGCCATGATGTGTCTGCCAAATTCATACAGGGTCAAATAGTGCTCTACTTTCCAAACCATTAGTGACTCTGCAAGATTCTCTCTATTTCATAACTCATTTTAGTGTTTCTAAAATGGTGTTCCACAAGACCATTAAATTAGATGTTAATAATGTTCACCAGAAAAAAAGAAAGAGATAGGGGCTTGAATCTGAGGCGATATGGGTTGCATAGAGTTAAGTTGTTTTTTTTGTTCAGCAGTCTTCTTAGAGCCTTTATTACACTGAAGTGCCATATGTGTTATGCTTTCTAAATCTGTGTGATTATGGAACACTTCTGACTAAAGAATATATTTCTTTTTTAGAATTTTATGGAATGAAAATGGGAAATGTAGCAGCAAGAATAAACTGATAACTGATTTTCCTGAGGGAGGCAAAAAAATCACACTGGTACCTCTTGATAAAGTTTACTTTATCATTTTTAATTCTGGTTAGTGCTTGCTGTCTACCCCAAAGTCATGAAATTTTTTTCCTAAATATTTTCTAGGAGTTTTAGGGATTTTGCTTACGATATTCTTTGAATTATAATTTTTTGACAGGATGTGAGGTAGAGGTCAAAGTTCACTTAAAAAAAAAATACAAATATGCTGTTATTCCATAACCCATTGAAATACCTAAGAGCCTTTGTCAAAAATCAATTGAGCAAATATCTCCTGTTGGCTATCACTGAGCATCTGGCACCACACCAGCTCTCTTGCAATAAATTGGAAAACTGGACAAAAATATTTGAAATAAGTATTTTCAGATACTGGACAACAGGAATTACCAGACCATCATCCCTGATAAAGGTAGAATGAGCAGAATGATCCCTACAATTGTCATGGCTTTCTACCTAGAGATAATTTCCCAAATACAACATGGGAAAGAAAATCCAAGCAGAAAAAATAAGTCTTACTTAGCTGAGAATAAAAAAGTTCTGCATTAGGAGAGGATAAACTGATGTAATTGGATTAATATTTCTCCATTAGACATGACAGCTTTTTTCTGTTTGTAGTTTTAATGACATATATTTTTCCTTTTTCACCTGTGATCTATGTCTTTCTAGGGTTGTGTATCTTTTATAGATATCATACAATTAGGTCTTACATTTTTGTATAGTCCAACAATTTCTTTTTCTAAACTGAAACATTTAGACATTTACATGTAATATAATGCAATCAGTATGCCTGGCATTTATCTGTTTCACTATTTTTTTTCTTTACCACTTTCCTTTTTCCCTATATTGCTAATTTTAAACTATGTTTTGATCAATTGATATTGACCAGCATTTACTATATCTTCTCACATAGCATTTTAGATATAACTCTTTTTATTATTTATAGTGGTTTCTCTATGGCTGCCAATTTTCATCCTTAACTTACTGAAGTCTGCTTAGAATTAATATTGTACCACTTCACACTTCATATATCACATTACCACAGATAATAACTTAATTACAAATTATAAAACACCAAAAAGCTGAAAACCAGTGAGACATGGTAAAATAATAGAAGACATACAATTTAGAGTGAGTCAGAGAAAGTACCTCTGATGAGGCACTTAGATGTGACCTATATATACAAGTTAATCAGTTAAGAATTTTTTAAAGCCTTCAATTATTAGAAGTCTGCAGCATTGCATCTCTTTATCCAGATTAGATGAAGTGGAAGAAAACTGCCAATACATTTATATATACAGGTCATTTAGGAGAATTATCCATATTTTCAACAGATTCAAATGAAATCTATATTTCTTTTTCAGTCTCAGGAAAATATGTACTCAAGCCACCTCAGTTTGGTGTTTAACATGTGGCCCCAATTAAGAGTTGGAATCTGTACTTTTCTGTCCCTTTTTCCTGCCTTCTTTTGTCAGAATTCTAGTCTATTTCCAAATGCCTCACAAGGATTTC
Organism: Cabassous unicinctus; assembly: GCA_029593785.1. Lineage (NCBI taxonomy): Eukaryota > Metazoa > Chordata > Mammalia > Cingulata > Chlamyphoridae > Cabassous > Cabassous unicinctus. The sequence goes on from JAQZBX010078213.1 coordinate 10,169, forward strand.
TGGGATTTAATCTAAAAAGATTTATGAGTAGAAATTTGCAATTTTGATATGAGATTAGAAATTTTACTTAAAAAAAGCTTTATCGAAAGAACTGTGACATTTTGGATGCATATGTGCATCACTCTGTTTCGTTCAGTTGTGAGACATATTATTCAAGGACAATGTTATTGCCAACTGGCCAGATTCCCTGATAACAATTAGAAAGATGTGAGATATGTAGTACAATTTTTAGATAATAGAGGTTCATGAGCAGTAAACTCTGTGTCTTAGGTCTCCTTGACTGCTTAGATTTACTGAATCTGTTTTCATGCCATATTTCTCATTATGGATATTTTATCGCAGATATGGAAAATATGGGGAGGTGTAAAGTAAAGAGTTGTACAATTTTGAAGATTTGTTTTTCCTTTTTTTCTCAACAGGGTAATCACCCAAATCAAATCAACTGCATTAAAAAAGGATGGGAGAATCCATATTAAAATCAAAGCAAAGGGAAGGGGAAAAGTCAGATGTGAAATCTTATTGATTTTCTTTCATATTGTTTCTTATTACCATTCTTAAATTTTCATTCCATTGACCTTCAGCCAGCCCATGTTCCCACCTGCTGGATTCTTCAAAGACCCAAATTACTAGCATACTCCACTATTCTCCATTCCTAAACTTATTTAACACACTCTTTTTAAAGCAATCTTCATAAAATATGGCTAGAATCATATTGTACCACACCGAAAATAAGTAGACTGACTTGCAAGGAACACAAAATTCGACCATCTGTCACCAGACATTTTTCTTACTAATATATACAATCTCCTATAGACCAGTTGGTTTGGTTACAGATTCCTAAACCCTGAACCTGATTTGAACTAGCTATTACCCCAGTTTTCAAATTCTCCTCTCTTCCTTCTACGTGTCTAATACCTACTCTAATTTCCGTGCCTATGATTGCTTCTGAAAGTTTTCTGCGACCTGCCTTGTTGCTGTGATAATTCCTCCCTTTGAACTTCTATGAAACATAATGTCTACATGGCACAAGGTTTTCTGTACCAAAGTATTGATTCATTTATACATATTCTATCCTAGTCACTCATAGATATCCACTGACCCCTATGTATCTCACACTGTGTTAAATCTTGAGAATACAAATATACAACAGGGGATTATCTGCTTTCACAAAGCTCGCATGCTGTGTTAGTGTGGGCTACAGATATGAAGACAATTGAAACACGGAATACACAATAAAAATTATACAGTTATCAAAAATAAATTAGATTTATAACTATTCTCTCGGATGGATGCTCAGATTAAATTGTTATTGGGGAAAAACAATTTGCAGGGAAATGTCTGAAATATTGGTCCAAGTTTTGAAAAAAAAATCTGAAATCCATATAAATGTGTGCATGTGTTTGTGTGCCTGCATGAAATTGGATGGAGGTGAAAAAAAAATACACACAAGGCCTTTACATATTCTATTCTAATGTTGAGTGAAAATACAGAAAATGAAAGACCATCTGTGTTTTTAACTCAAATGTGTAAAACTTATACAAAAATCTAGGAGGCATGATGAGCAAATAAAAATCTTAATGTGATCAGATGATGTGATTATGTGTACTATTCTCTAAAAATTTCTGTTATTATTTTAATGGAATGTAAAATTGTAATGGAGTTTTCACAAACATCATTCACATTAAAATATGAAAGAGAATACGTAAAATAACATAATAGAAGTGCTGCTGTGAGCAAATAGATACAGGGTGTATAAATATTCATTCCACCTAAATTTGCTGAGGATTGAATGAGGACTTTTGTTGTTATTATTGCTTGGGTTCAATTCCTGCTCCTTCATCTAAACTGAGAGTTGAATATATGTCTTGGTGTCCAGCGTCGGAAACATTATTCTACTTGCAGGTGTTATTCAATGAACGCTTATTAATGAAGATTATGCTGTTGCTGAGGGCTAAGCTGACAACTCAGTGTCTATGTGGTGCATCACTTAGTTGTTTTATCTCATTTGACAATAGCTGAATATATTAAATCTGTATCTTCAAAATATTTCTCCATTGTCTTAGTCTGCATGGTGCTTCTTGGAAAAAAAAAAAGGAGGAAACTTTGCCTGTAAATATCATGTAATAAATTAGGAGATGCTCATTTCCTGAAAATCTGAAGTAGGTTTACAAGCATTGACCTGTTTAATGTTTGTGATATTTCATGTATCTGCTTTATATGAACACAAACTTGCTAAAAAAAACAACTATGATTCTTATATTATTATACACTTAGGTGTGCCCTCAGTGAAAAATGCAAATAGGTGCTCAAAAATTTTAGTTGAATGAATTAATTTAATAACACTTTAACGCTTATAACCTCAATCTGAGCCTATTATACATAAAATACACAAATATCAGTATTAATTTTTTCTCGGGATGCACATATTAGATTATATGCTGAATGCAGATGCTTTCAAGAGATAAGCATTTAAATATAAAGATTGTAGGATTTATCTATGAACAGAATATTTTGAAGGGGTAGACATTTTAGCAAATAGATTTACATATGTCTCTCCTTTATTAAACAGTAACAGTGTATTAAACATATTTTAACTTTTTCAAGATGGTGTAGATTCTCTATCATGAAATTTAGTTTTGATATTAGATGCTAATCAAGGTGAGCTGGGTATTAATTAAGGCTGTGGGAAATTTCACAGCTCCTGTAAACGGCCCCAGAATGTTTTTAATTATTTGAATTTTAGAGATTTCTATTGGTATAAATACAAATACGTGCATATACACATTTATTTCTATATGCAATTTGTTCATTAAAATATTAAAATATATATTACATGAATTATAACTTGAGAAACCATTTATTTTAGAAAAAAATAAATATATCCAGGTAAATTGACTATCTCAAAAAATCCAGGTTAATTGACTATCTCAAAAAAACAATTCATTTTTTGATGCCTGTGTGTAAGGAGATCCTTGTGACTTATGTTGAATTCATATCTGAGAACCTCATGTGGCTCACTTTTGATAGTCCTTCCAATTTTAACCTCAACTTTAGCAACCATAAAATCCTCAATCATAAATCACGTCTGTGAGATTGATTGGAATCAATAATTCTGCTTCTCAATTGCCAAGATAATGGCTAATTTATAAAGGGTGATTCCACTTGTTTGCTGGCAAAAATATATCCTCTATAAATATACATTTACAAACTTTTCTATCTTACCAGTTTCATGACAATCAGCTAGAATACTATCTGAAAATATTATTCCAGATTTTAAAAGTAGATTTTTAAAAATGTCCTATTAAAAATTGTATCAGTGACTTCTATATTTTGTTCATGTGCTTCTTCTGATTGTCATGTATTTAAGTTTATTAAACAGCATACTACCTGTTTGGAAGACTACATGCCATTTGTCTATTATATTTCTGAACCAACTTAATTTAGAATTTCTTTGTGTTTTTCCCTAGCATATACTTGATTTTTTTTGCCATTTTAAAATTTCCATTTTACTAGGTTAAGATTCCAGGACTTTTACTTTAGAAAACATATGCAATATTTCTAAATAAATATTTACTAAAAATATACTAAATATTTACTAAAATAAAGCCAGCAGAAAAAGATAATGTATGGCATTTTCTTATTAGGCTTATTGATTATGTCTCACTGAATTCCACCTTATTTTTTTTCTTAAAGAAGTTCTGCCTTTACAGAAAAATCATGCATAAAATATAGGATTCCTATATACCCCCTTATTATTAACAATTTGCATTGGTGTGGTGCATTTGTTAAAATTGATGAAAGCACACTTTTATAATTGTGCTGTTAACTGCAGTCCATGGTTTAACTTAGGGTTCAATATGTTGTGTAGTCCCATGGATTTTTTTTTTTTTTAATTTTCATTCTAGAACCATATATACAACCTAATATTTTCCCCTTTAACCACATTCAAATATATAATTCAGTGGTGTTAATTACATTCA
>JAQZBX010078214.1:0-14156 GCA_029593785.1 Cabassous unicinctus
AAAAAAAGTGTGCTCATGGCCTGAGACTCTTCCGCATTTTCTGTGGAGACCGTTTCCTTCTGGAATCTTTGGTTTTGATTTCAGGTATATGGGGACCTTAGTAACTTGGGAGAAGGTCATTCCTGGGTAGCAGGCTGCCCGTTTCTCTAGGGCCTGGTCGTCTCTTGAAAGATTGTAGCCTTGGCTGCTTGAGAGGGCACCTCAGGACATGGCCAGGGAATGCTAGGCTGACTGGCCTTGTCCTTCGGGCAGGTGACACGGGGACTCAGCCTGGGTGGAGTGGGTGTATAGCCTGGCTCCCTGTAAAAGGGCCTCCAAGGCTTCCTGCAGGGCCTTGTCTTTTCCATCCAATGCAACAATCTTTCTACTTCAGATGAAGGATAAAATACTTTGGAGAATAACTGTCATTGTTCCCATTCCCAAGTCCTTTTCTGTGTGTGGAAAGCATTCTGAGTTTTTCTGTTTGTTTACTGCCCTCCCATCTAGACCCACAGCCTGTGCTGACATTGTTCTGAGCAGATCACATGTGCTTGGCCGATGAGTGGGCATCAGGGCACTGGTTTGTGTTTTCCACCGCGGTCCTCTTGGTTCTGAAGGGATACTGCCGGCCTCCATCCTGCTTCCAGATTTAGAACAAAAAAAGAGAGAGCTAGAGAAAGAAGCGGCAGGAGCAGCCTTGATATAAAATGGAAGCAGAAGCTGGCAGCGGATAGAGGAGATTGCGATAAGGAGTTTTAAAGTGTTCCTCCTTTGAAAGCTCTTTCTTGTTGGAGAACCACTTCTCTCCCAGCAATGCCTCGACAGGGCTGGGAGTGGGCAGGCTTTACTTCAGAAATGTCCTGAGGAATAAGACAGAAACATGAGCAATGCAGGGTTAATGTCATTAAATCAGTTTTTTTTTTTTCTTCCTGGGAGAATGTGCCTGAATTAAGTTTATGGATGGCAGCTAACAGTAATAAAACTCTGTGTTTGAGCACCGGTTACTTAACATACGTTTATCTCATTTAATCCTTCCAAGAACTCAGAGAGGAAAATTATTATTTTTTCTTTTAATAAATGAAAAAAAAAGGTAACTTAAGTTAAATAACTACCTAAAGCTCTGTATTAGGAAGGTGACAGATACAGGATTAAAATGAAAAAAGAATGATGTTTTTGACTTGGTAATAGATGTACCTGGTTCAGAATTCAAGCTATGCTAATGGCTATACAGTGAAAAATATGTCTTCCTTTAGTTTTCGTTTGCAATGAATTTTCGACATGGGTCCCTATCAGTATATAATAACTTCACCCCATTTTTTTTTTTTTAACTTTTTATTGTAACACATAACGTAACTTAAAATTTCCCATTCTAACCACTTTCGAGCGCACAGTTCAATGATCTTAATTACATTCAAAATATTGTGCCACCATCACCCACATCCATTACCCTAACTTTTCCCTTCACCTCCAACAGAAAACTCTGCACCTATTAATCACCCCCCACCTGCTGCCCCAGCCCTAGTAACTGTGATCTACGTCTTCATGAAGTTTGCTTCTTCTAGGTATTTCTCATATGTGAGATCATTCCATATTTGTCCTTTTTGTGTCTGGCTTATTTCTCACTCAACATGACATCTTCCAGGTTCCTCCATGTGGTAGCATGCATCAGAATTTCATTCCATTTTATGGCCGAATAATATTCCATTGTCTGGATTGACCATATTTTGTCTGTCCATTCGTCTGTTGGACACTTGGGTTGTTTCTACCTTCTGACTGTAGTGTGAATAGTGCTGCTGTGAACACTGGTGTCCAAGTATGTTTGAGTCCCTCTCAATTCTTTTGTGAGCTACCAAGAGGTGGGATTGCCAGATCGTATGATAATTCCGTGTTCAACTTTCTGAGGAACCACCAGACGGATATCCACAGTGGCTGCACCATTTTACAGTCCTAGCAACCATTCACCTCCTTCTTTTTAATGGCAATGCACTACTCCCCCCTCCCAGGAGGACCATGCGCTCTCCCAAATAGCACTGCGTTCAAAGTCTTGGTTCTACTTCCTCTTACTCCTGTGCAGATGCATTGTAGGCTTGATTCCTGGAGAGAGAGGCCGCCTTGAACCTCGGTTCCTCTCCCTCCCAGCCCTGTACTTATTCCCGTGGACCCCTCTCTCATCGATCGGGTCTGGTGTTGTCTTTGCCCAGGGAGGCCAGAGGGCTCACGGCAGCACTGCTGCCAGCTGCTGCTTTGGCTCTTGGCCTGCCTTCATCCAGCTGCTGAGGGCTACTGGTCTTGGGGGCAGGGCCAGCAAGAGGCCTTTCTTTAAAAAAAAAAAAAAAAAAAGTATTGGTGCTCTATCATCCTGCCCTTCTTCAGAATCACACTTACCCAAGGTTCAAATCCTACCATTTTCGTAGCCGAGTGCCCTGGACCACTTATTTCCACGAGTGCCCTAGACCACTTATTTCCATCTTTCTGAGCTTCAGGTTCATCATAAGTAAAAATGTGTATATGTACACACGCACAAGTAGATTTATTTAACGCTACCCTTTAGTCGTCCTGAGGAGAGAGAATAAATACTACAGTTACTACTTCCAGTAGCGAGCATTATTGAGCTTCGATGGTGTCAGGCTCTGTCCTAAATCTTTCAACCTGCCTTATGACATTTAATCCTGATCCGCCTCCAAAGAGTGAGGCACTGCCCTGCCCTTCTTTTATAAGGAAGTAACTTGGAATATAAAAAAAGTTAAGACCCTTGCTGAGGGCCGTGCATCTGATAAGCGGTGGAACAGACATTTGCCCCAAGCCACCTGCCTGCAGGGCCCGTGGTGAAAATTGCTCTGCTGTGCAGACCCTCCATAAAAGTGGCCATGGTCAGGTGACACATGCCCTATGAGTCTCCAGTCACCAAGTTCTGTTTCTAGCGAAGCCTCAGCTCTCTTGCACTTTCACGCCAGAGGTGATACTTTCTTCCCAGGGAAGGCTTCTGGAGTTCTGCTTCTTACCAATCTGGAGCAGAATGGTTGACCTCTTTGCACCTCCATTTCCGTGGCTGTACAATAGGGACAGTAATACTTCACCTCCCTGTGGTGTGAGGACTGGTATTGGCAGAGCCTGGCTCGGAACAGGCCCTCAAGTGTGTCAGCAAATTCATCTTCTTCGTTTGGCCCATTCGTAGGTTCCTGGAGAGATGTGAGGTTTCCTCAGAGGGCCATAGAGTGACCTGACACAGAGTCACTTTCTGTTATCTCCTTAAGAAGGGACTGTCTGGAACATGAACTTCTGAGCGTTTGTATTCTGAGGGTCACGTGTGACTAAGAAGATGCTTCCTGCACTGCCGGAGCAACAGTGCAGACCGCTGGGCTTCTTTCTGTGACTCTGGGCCACTTGTCACATCCAAAGACTCTGGATATGTGTCTTTGACTGATCTGGCCTTCTAAATGCCCTCCCCTCTCACCACCAACTGCTTTAGGGTTTTCTTGTCTTTTCTACAAAGTTTTTAAAGCAGAGGTTAAATACCCAAACTTTTTATATATATATATATATATATATATAATGTATATGTACACACGCACAAGTAGATTTATTTATAGCTATCTCTGAAGTTTTGTGTTTTACTTCAACTCAGTACATTCTGTTTTCCATGTTACTACTTGTCTTTGTGAACTTTATTGTCAGTGTTTACTTTCCTTTTCCTCATCTTGTACAGAATTAGGTTTCTTCTCTATAGTTACATCAAACCCTTTGCATATTTCTAGAATTAACAGAATTTCTCAGGGACACCGAACATTTTGTAGACCCCTCTGTCTCCTTTTCCTTTTGAGTTTCCAGTTGCTTTGTAAACCATCTAGGATGGGTTAGCAGCAGTGGCTGTGTTTTGGACTTTAACTGGGCATGATACAAAATAGTGGTGGAGAGCGGGTATAGCTAGCTCAGTGGTTGAGTGCCTGCTTCATATGTACGAGGCCCTAGGTTCAATTCCTGATACCTCCTTGAAGGGAAAAAAAAAAAAGAGAGAGAAATTGTTTTCCACAGTAGCTTATCCATAATCTCAAATTCAAAAAGCTCTAAAAATTGGAAAATTATTTTTCTTTTTTGAGTTTCATGTAAACCTGATATGAACTGACTAAGGCTATTTTAGTCTTTTCCCATTTATTTCTCTCATTTTGTGTGGCTATTTAAATGTTTAATTATAGGGAATCACCCCATTCCTGTTTGGATGTTGCCTAATATATAGTGTATTAGTATATGTACTGAATTATCTTTTTAGGTAATTAAAAATTTTTTTAAATGAATTTGTATTTGATCAGTCTTAGTGTAATAGAATTTTAATAAATATAGGTCCAGGTATGTGCTAGACATATTATTCAGTCTACAGCTATTGCTTATGGTGCTTCCCCCCCCCCATTTATTCTTAAAGAACTTTTAGAGTATAGAAAAGTTACATCGAAAATATAGGGGATGTAATATGTTTTAATTTATTAAAAATTTAATAGGTAACTTCATACATAACTTCCTTTTACTTGATATAACATGGACATCTTTCCATGGTATTATTTTACAATAGACCATTCCTTTGTATGGTAACTGTATCATTTTTTAAAAAACTGCTTTTATAACAGCTTTATTAAGATATAATTGACCCAATTATATCAAGTGCTTTTTTGTGTATTCACAGAGTTGTGCAATCAACACCACAATCAATCTTAAAACATTTTCATCACTCTAAAAAGAAACTCCAAACCCATTAGCACATATTTCCCATTTCTATGCAAACCCCTAGACCTAGTCAGCCAGTAGTCTACTTTTGTCTTTATGGATTTGCCTATTTTGGAAATTTCATATAAATGGAATCATATTCAATATGTGGCCTTTTGTGTCTAGCTTCTTTCACTTAGCATGTTTTCAAGGTTTATCCATATTATAGTGTTAATCTATAATTTGTTTCTTTTTAAGGCCAAATAATGTTCAGTTATATGAAGAGACCACATTTTAAAAGAATTCATTCATCTGTTGATGAACATTTAGGTTGTTTTCACTTTTTGGTTATTTTGAATAATGCTGCTGTGAATATTTGTGCACAAAGTCTTTGTGTGAACCTATGTTTTCAGTTCTCTTGGGTATATATCTAGGAGTGGAATTGCTGGATCATATGGTAACTCTATGTTTAATTTTCTGAGGAACTACCAAACTGTTTTCCAGAGAGGTTACACCGTTTTGCTTTCCCACCAGCCATGTTTGAGGGTTCCAATTTCTTCACATCCTTGCCAGTACTTGTTATTGTCTGTCTTTTTAATTGTAGCTATCTTAATGAATGTGAAGTGGTATCATGTTGTGGTTTTGATTTGCATTTCCCTGATTTTGAGCATCTTTTCATGTGTTTTTTGGTCATTTCTGTATCTTCTTTGGAGAAACATCAGTTCAGATCCTTTGCCCATTTTTAAATTGGGTTATATGTCTTTTTATTGTTGAGTTGTAATCATTTTTAATATATTCTAGATAGCCCCTTTTCAGATACATGATTTGCAAATATTTTCTCCTGTTCTGTGAGTTGTCTTTTCACTTCCCTCATAGTGCCCTTTGAAGCACAAAGTTTTAAATTTTGACAAAGTCAAATTTATCCTTTTTTTTTTTTTGCACTTGCTTTTTTGATGGCAGAGGTAAGAAACCATTGCTTAATCCAAAGTCACAAAGTATTATGCCTATGTTTTTTTCCTAAGACTTTTATAGTTTTAGTTCTTGTGTTTATATTGTTGATCCATTTGGAGTTAGTTTTTATATGTGGTGTGAGGTAGGGGTCCAACTTCATTCTTTTCCATGCAAACACCTAATAGTTCCAGCACTATTTGTTGAAAAGACTCTTCTATTCCCATTGAATAGTCTTGGCATCTTTGTTGAAAATCAATTGATTGTAAATGTGAGGGTCTCTTTCTGGACTCTCAGTTTGATACCATTGGTCTATATGTTTATCTTTTTGCTGGATTTTCTTTTAAAAACTTCTGAATTCTGAAAAAAAATTTGCCACCAGGGTTTCAGGTATGGGTTGGTAATAATTACTGTTGACCCACTGGGAGGGCACTGTTTTTCCAGCTCCTCCGTTACTTACCTTTCCTCTGTCTTATCCTTGTGAACTCTACGGTACACCCTAGAAAAGCCTGAGAAAGGGCCTGAGGCTCTTGCCCATGTGAATGGTAGAAACCTGTTTTCTGACGGTTAACCAGTTACTATGTTTCAGCATGATAATGACCTTACTTTCAGCATCCAGACCTTGACCATGAAAAGGAGATATTGTAGGCACTGGCTGGAAGGTCTGACGCGCCCACTACAGTCTGGGTCCAGATGGTTCTGGGTGGATGTCGTTATTTTTACAAATATGCGTTTAGCACCTCCCGAGAGCAGGGGTGTTCTGCTAGGCACCAGGACTTTCCTGGCTAAAGAAGGGTGACCCTTCCCGGTAGGATGTCCTTGCTCCCTGAGGAAAGGGGCTGGACTTGTGAAGCACATGTGCTGAATATCAGATGTGCCAGTTGAGGGCCATAAGAAGAGCTCGGGGGTGTTCAGAGTTAGGGAAAGTCAGGGAGGGCTTCACAGAGAGGTGATGTGGGTGGGGCCCTGAAGCAGGAGTAGAGTCTGCCTGATGGCAAGTGAGAGATGGAAAGTTCCAGGAAAGGGGCGGAGTCTGTGCAGAGGATCAGAAGCAGGAAAGAATTAGGTGGATTTGGACACAAGGCATGAGCTGCTGGTGGTGAGCTGGTAAAGCAGCTTGGAACCAGGTGATGAAGGGCCCTGGGTACTGGGCCAGGACATTTAGACTTTGTTCCAGAGGCAGCAGGAACTTTTGAAGGGTTTGGAGCAGGGAAGTGAAGATCTGTGGTTCGCCAGGCTCACCCTGGTGTGGGGTGGTGGGGAGAGAAGCCAGGAGACCCTTTTGGAGGCCGGGGTGGAAGAGCAGGGTGGTGAGGTAAGGTTGGAAAGGAAGAAAGGAGGAAACCAGAGTTAGGAGCTAGATGGGCCAAGCTTGGTGACCGACTCTAGGTAGGGAGGGATTGCAGGTTAAAGAAGTAGAGGGAGGGGAGAGGGGATGCTTAGAACAGACTGGGTACAAGGTGAGGGGAGAAGGGTGAGAACTTTGCTGCATCCAGAGGAGGCCTGCTAGGCAGGCAGGCCCGGGGGTGGGGGTGGGGCAGGCTAGGCCCAGCAGCCTCAGGGCCCCCCTTTGTGGGGGAGATGAAAGGGGCTCCATTCCACTTTGTTTTATGCCAATCAGGTGCAGCTTTTGGATTCTTGGCTGGTTGCCACGTTGCCGCCAGGCAGAAGTTTGGCGGCCTTCGTATTGTTGACCCTTTGTACTCGATGGTGAAAGTATCTGCCTTGCAGACCAGGCCCTGGAATCAGGTATTTGGAATGCATAGCTAATGCGTTCCACTCCAGACCTTTGGTATTATTATTCCACAGTATCACATCTAATTGACTATTTCCAAACGTCCCGGTACATTCTGACTGTACAAGCAGGGGAGGTTGCCAGCAGCCCCACTTGCTCGGGCTGCCTCCTTGGGCCGAGTTTCCTGGCACCACCCCCCTTTCCCAGGGCTCCTAGTTGGGTGTCTACGCCCAGGAGCCCGGTGCTTCAGGAGGCCTGGGATCTGACTGGCCATCTCACCCACCTGCAGTCCTTCTGGCCCTTCCCCCTGGGAGTTGATGAAAAGCTGCTCAGCCCTGGGACCGCATTTCCTCCCATCTGGGGGCCTGTGGGGACCTGGACAGCTGGGGTGAGGCCCAGCAGGACTGAGGGGGCTCATGCCCAGGGCCTTTGCTGGGGGGGAGGAGGGGAGGTGCCGCGTTCCCCAAGTTGGGTGCCCCCACCACAGGCGGGATGGGAGATGGCTTTCAGGGACCACCTGTCTGCAGTAACCCTGAGTCAGCAGGAGTGAGTTCTTCCCTGCTGGTGTTCCCACAGTCCCCCTGGCCAGTGTCTCCGTTCGGTCCTTGGACGAGGCCAGGCTCCTTCCTCACAGGAACAATCAGGCCTCAGGCAGAGCCTCACAGAAGGTAAAGCCTCACAGAAGGCAAAGCATGGCAAGTTGTTGAGTTTTTATTCTATTTGTTTTATGGTTACACTAATTTTGGCACGTAATACTTTTCCATTTATGGCAGCCATATACAGTTTTCTTTTCAACTTTATATAAAGGGATAGACGTTTTCCTTTAAGGGACAAAAGTGGATTTTAAAAAGGCAAAATTAGTTATGTAAAGAACAATATTAAATGGTAGTGTGGGTGGCAGAGTGGTAGAGTACCTGGGGTGGTAACAGCCTTGCCAGCCTGGGCTGAATGCCATGGCTCCAGTAATCACCCCTGTGGCCTCCGTCACCATCTCGCCTCCCCGAGCCTCAGCCTGGCCATTCGTAAAAGGGGCATGCTCCTCCCCTCATCCCAGACACACAGTCTATTGGGGTAGAAAAGAAAGAAATCCTTGAAATTGCCAGGTAATTGTAATACCGTGTAATGGCTCCTACGTGATTTTTCTTCCTTAGAGAGTCTGCCCAGCTAGGGCAGGCTCTCGGGGAGGGGTGCCTGCTTGCTTCACTTGGGGAGCTCCGTGGAAAAGAGCACGGGTTTGAGAGTCTGCATTTGAATTTTGGCACCACCCTGTACCAGTTACACGCTCCTACAGGACAAAGTGGGGGCCAGGTCACCACCATCTCGGGATGCATGTCAAGTGCCTAGCCAGGGACCGTGTCCAGGGGGCCCTCGTTGGTTCTGCGCCCTCCCCAGTACTGCATGTCTGGTTTCCTTTGGCCTCATTGAGGTTCTTCTGTCAGATCTCGGAGGAATTGATGGTTGCTGTCACACCAGGGGGACCCCAAACACAAATCCCCCCTGGAAAGCACTCTCCAGATGGGCCTCTGGAGGAGAAGCAGAGAAGGCGGGGGCCCACCTGGGGAGCTGTGAGGGTGTTGTTCTCCAGCAGAGCAGGTGGGGGGCCCTCAGCTGCCACAGGACCTACTGCTGGGACTCTGGGGGAGGGGTTGCCCTCCCCACCCTGCAGCCTGAGTGTGGGCCAGGGGACGCTTTCCTGCATTCATTCATTCTTTCATTCAGTTGTTTAATTTTTCCTCCCCGTCAGACAATCATTTGCTTTGTTTGTTTGAGTGGCAATAATGATTAAAATCCATGATTAAAAAAAAACAACGAGTTAACATCTTTGCTTCGTACCAGCCACCATGCCTATGTGCTTTCTGTACATTGCTTTATATAATCATCAGAACAGCCAGGCAAGGATTGGCATCATGGCCCCCTTTTACAGATGGTGGTACTGAGTGCCGGCAAGGGGAAGTGGTTTGCCTAAAGCCAGATACTAATTAATTGGTAGGCCAGGATTTGAACACAGCCAACTCCAAGGCCACTCTTCTAGCTGCTGTGCCCCTTTGTCTTCCGTCTCATCCTCCACCCTCCAAGGGAAAAAGATCTGGGGTCAGCAGACATATTTTGCCTTTGGAATGGGGAGGACAAAGGGGAAGGGAAATAGTGCATTGATCTAAGTGAGACTGAGCCATGAATATGGAGGAGCTCCTTTTCTTGCAAGTATGATCTCCGCTTTGGAGGGGGCTAGTGGTGGTGACTTTGATTCCTTCAGGAGAGGAGTGAAGAAGGGAAAAATCCAAAGGAGAGCAACAGGTGTAACTGGTCCCACCACAAAGGATGCATTACCCAGTACTGCTGGTGTTGGAGCTCACTTTTCGCATCCCCCTTTTCCCTCTCTTCCGTCTTGGGGCGTGAAATGTTTCCAGGTTGTGAAGCTGACAGGGCACCCACATAGTGTTTTTATTTTATTTTATTTTTTTGTTTTTGTTTTTGTTTCTCTTTCTTCACATAGTGTTTTTAATGGGATCAACAAGGCTTGGAGGAAATTGAGCCTCTTGGAGCTTGGAGGCCACTGTCTTCCCAGCTGGAGGATTCTGAGCCCACTTGCCTGGGTCTAGCATCCCGGATGTCACCATTGTCCTTCTTCCCTGGGCAGGACAGGAAGCCCTTTCCGGGAGGCATCTGCACTTCAGAGGAGGCCTTTGGGGTGGCCTCGACGAGCAGTGGCTGGGTGGAAATGGATTGGTTGTTTTAACAAGTTGTTAGAAAGCTTTCTCTTGGTCCAACCTTTCCCGGGACTGATTGTGCAAAATCCATCTGGAGCCTTAAATACTGCTTTGTGACTTAGTAATTCATCATCTAGGAGTTGGTTTTAAGGAAATAATCTGAAATGAGCCCAGAGCTTTATGCACAAAGATGTTCTTCCCAGCATTACTTATAATAGCAAGAAATCGGCAGCCACTCAAATGATGCAAAGTAAGGTACTTTGTGCAGCCCTTCCTCCAAATGATTATTTATGAAGAATTTTTAAAGACATGGCAAACCACCTTCCAGTATAATGTTACATGAAAAAGCAGGGCAAGGAATTCTATTTCAGCTTAGTTCAGTTGTGTACAAAATATAGAAGTCTAGGAAAAAGCCTAGAAGGAAATACACCAAATGTTAACAGCAGGTAACTTTAGGGGATGGATATGTAGGTGGCTTTGGTAAATGCAGTATTTTTTCCCAAGATTCTTTCTTTTCTTTCCCAGTGTTCTTTTCCAAAATATCTGCAGTGAACATTTTTAGTGTAATAGCTTTCCTCCCACTCCCTACCCCCAATATGTAAAAATCAAAACACAGTTCATGCTAGGAAATCCTCATTCCGCCATCAGGGAGCTGCTCAGCTGACACAATGGATGTGGTCAGCTCTCGCTGCTTGTTTCCCTTCTCCCCCTGAGCCCCTTCTCTGAGCCCTGAGGGCTAGTTCCCAGTGGCAGCAAGACAATGAATATTTCACAAAAGCTTTGCTTCAAGTCTTTGGCAGTTTGGGATACTTCCTTTAATCCAAACTCATTTTAAAGTTTAGGGGCCAGGCTGTTTTCTGGAGTTGAGCAAGCATGAGAGAAGTCTGCCTGCCTTCTGTTTGTTTAAATATTAAAGCACTTTGTATTTCTTCCTTCTTTGGGATAACCAGCACACAGCTGACTTGCCATGGCTGTGGCAGTGCTGGAAGCTAGCTCCCCGCATGGGTGATTAACTCCACTGCAGAGGAGGGGGGCAGGTTTTAAAGGAAAAGCGAAGTGGCTCTTAAGAAATTGTTATTCTTTTGCCTTGTAATAGAAAACCAAGCCTGTGTCTGGGAGCTGAGCAAAGTATTTGGTGACCAGCAGAAAAAAAATCATTCCAAAGTCAAACTTGGAGCCCTGTCATCTGCAGGATCTGTTTTATCCAGCGGGTGCAGGGGGCTTGACAGACACAGGTCGACCCTGGCGGGCCCCTCTTCCAAGCCTCAGACTGGGGATAAAAGTGCTTCCTGTTCACATACGTACTTCAGAAAACCTGTCTCCTTCTGTGAGTTTTTGAAGATGGTTAAACCTTCCCAGTACCCCTGGAAGATCCTTTGGGGGATCAGACCTCAGGTCCAGATGGTAAAGCCAAGGGATTTGTCCCAGACACCTCATGGGAGGCCAGGGACTAAAAAGTCTAAGATTAGTGGTTGAGAAATTGGTGAAAGCTCTGGCTATTCTTCCCAGCAGAATGTCCATGAGTGTTTCAGGGAGTGTTTGGCCCCAGGCTGAAAATTTTGTCTTCAAGAAGCACCCGTGGCCTGGCTGGACCCCGGGGAGTGCACTGGCTGTTTGGGGATAGCCCTTGATACCTAGATACCCAAGCAGACGTGGGCCTGGAGGTCCCTGGGGGTCGGTCTGGGCTGGAGCCGGGAGGCTGGGGAAGCCCGAGAAAGTAGTTCTATGCCTCTCCACATGTTTGGGTGAGAGTCTATCTGAAGAGAAAAATGAAAAGAAAACCATGCGGATTTATAATAATTGTCTCCTGACTCACACCCCCAAACAACTGTCTAAAGACAAGGGCCTGAGCAAAATGAAATTGTTGCTTAATGATCAGCTGAACAATGGAAATAAACAGAAGATTTTCCATCGCTCAACTCTCAGCGTGTATATTTTCTGATTCTACTCCATACGCAGAATTTTCCTTAAAACAAGAGAGCTGGTGTGCCTTTGGGTGGGATGTGTGTGTGTGAAACAGGGACACAGTGACCCTTTATAGGTTTTTTAGAATACGAGTCACTTTTTTTCTGACTCTAAAGGTAATACAGACCTACTTTGGAAACTTTGGATAATAGACAAAAGTACTAGGAAGAAAAGAATCATCATCTAGTTTACCTAGCTGAAATTAGATTTTCCTGTCACTTTTTTCTTTCCCCCACATCATTCATCCTTCTCTGTAAACATCATTTTTTAATGCCTGCAGGAGTTCTATTGTATGAAGAATTTACAGTTTATTGAAGCATGTGGCATCGTGGAAAGCAGGCAGGTTTGAATTAGAGAAACCTGGGTTCAGAGCCTGCGTCTGTCATTCATCTCTAAAATGGGGACAAGAAAAGTAAGGCCGTTGTTGGGTTGTTGTGAGTACTCAGTGAGATAGTATAAGTACAGAGCCCTTACTGTAAAAGCAGGGGTTCAGGGTGGCCGCTGTCATTGTCAGTGGTGATGGCTTTAGGGCTCTCACAGCGTCTTAAGAATAAGCAGCCCAGCCCTGACCTTATCTTTTTTAACAACTATATATACACACACACACACACACACACACACACACACACACACACGATTTTTCTGTTGCTGTGATTTCTACTCTTGCATTTTCCCCCCTTCCGTGTATTTTTATAAGCTGCTTTACATCCTTTTTGTAGTTAGGCAGATTATAGATAAATAAACACGTAACCATTCCCCTCCAGCATCGGACGTATAGGTTGTTTCCCATTTCTTGCTATTTTAATTCCCACTGCACAGAATATCTTGGTGCATTAAGAGGCCTGTCCGGGGTTGGATCATTTCCCGGAGCCAGCATCCTTGAAGCGCAATGACAGGGCCATAGGGTATCCACAGTTTTAAGCCTCTGATCCAAATCGCCAAGTCTGCTTCTCTGCAGGATTGTACCTGTCTACACCCCCGGCAGCAGCTGTGTAAGAGAAGAGCAGCTGTTACCCACTCCTTGGGGGCGTTTCTGGTTTTTCAAGTGCACGTGAGCTCCTTTCTTTTCACCCCCAAGCAGCGATCAGGTTCTCACCTGGCTGCAGCGCTCCCCTCCCTCCTCCGTTGGTGGAGCCCACGCTTGGTGTCCGCCCCGACCTCCCCCCTCCCCGTTTGGTAAAATCTTATTTCTGATGGAAAGGCAGTCCTGTCGCCAGCCAGTCCTGCCTGCATCGACTGCCCCCTCCACCAAACAATGAACACATTCAGGCCCAACTAGTGTTTTCAGTTATTAAAAAACGGAGCCGTCTGTCTCTGCCTGTGACTTTAATCTTTAAGCCTTTATTCCCTCTAGCCCATCCCCCCTGCCCCAATCCTTTTGTTTGTGCAGTTCCGAGCTCCGGGATATGTGGGTCCAAGAGTTTGCCAATGTATTGTGCCTTCTCCTGGCAGCTACAGATGGTGGTAACCCTGGCCAGGGTTATTTCTGGGGAGGCAAGAGGGCGGGGGGAGGACTATGGATGAGGGAAGTTGAAAGCCCGAGGCTGGTTCTCTTTGCCGCCCGCAGTCATTTGGACTTCTCAAAAACTATTTGTTTTCCTGGAGCTTGTTGACCTCCCAACTCCATGCCCTTCCCATTTTCAAATTTGGTAGAGGCCGATTCTGTCTCTGAGTTGCTTAGAATTCATCAAGTTTAGGTCTTTGCAGTGGCCTTTTAGCATTTCCTCCTGGGAAATAGTTCTTGTGGTTGAATTCTGTACTGCATACGGATACTTAAAAGCAAAAATCCCAAGACAGGGTCTTCACCGATAACCCCCAGTCCCCTAAAACACAACTAGAAAGGACAGAACACAAAAATGCCTTCAGGTTTCAAAAGGACACTGCTGTCGTGGCGGCATCCTCCTGTGCAGGCAGGCCTGGGAGCTGGGTGTGAAAGCCAGAGCAGGACCTTGCCGGGCCAGTGAGCATCGTGGAGGAAAACAAAGGAGAGGACTGGCTCTGGGCATTCTTGCCTCAAACCTGTTACTTGCGTACAAGTGTGCTGCTCTTTATTCTAAAAGAGTGCTGTTGAATTTTTCTCTGAAATAGAGGAAGGAGACATTTTTTTGAAGTCTTTTTTTTTTTTT
>JAQZBX010078215.1:0-14173 GCA_029593785.1 Cabassous unicinctus
TGATTTATTTTTTTATTTATTTTTATTTTTCATATATATTTTAAATGATGCTTAGATTACATAGATGTTACGCAAAATGCAGTGTTCTTATGAGGAAAGGGTGCTGTATTTTGTTGAATGCTTTTTCTGCATCTATAGGGATGATCATGTGATTTTTTTCTTTCAATTTGTTTATGTGGTATATTTCCTTGATGATTTTCTTATGTTGATCCATCCTTGCATACCTGGGGTGAATCCCACTTGGTCACGGTGTATAATTCTTTTGATATGTTGTTGAATGCGGTTACCAAGTATTTTGTTGAGGATTTTAGCATCTAAGTTCATTAGGGAAATTGGTCTGTAATTTTCCTTTCTTGTCATATCTTTGTTTGGCTTTGGTATGAGGGTAATTTTCACATCACAGAATGAGTTAGGCAATGTTCCTTCTACTTCTATTGTTTGGAAGAGCTTAAGCAGAATTGGTGTTAGCTCTTTCTGGAATGTTTGGTAGAATTTAGCTGTGAAGTCATCTGGTGCTGGGCTCTTCTTAGTTGGGAGGTTTTTGATGACTGAGTCTATCTCTTTACTTGTAATTGGACTGTTGAGTTCATCAATATCTCCTTTCATCAATGTAGGTTATTTGTGAGTTTCTAGGAATTTGTCCATTTCCTCTACATTATCATTCTTGTTGGCATATAATTTTTCAAAGTATCCTCTTATGATACTCTTTATTTCTGTGGAGTCAGTACTGATATCCCCTTCCTCATTCCTTATTTTGTGTATTTACATCTGTTCTCTCTTTTTCTTTGTTAGCCTGGCTAAGGGTTTGTCGATTTTTATTGATCTTCTTGAAGAAGCAGCTTTTGGTTTTGTCCATTTTTCTAGTGCTCTTATTTTCTATTTCATTTAGTTCTGCTCTAATCTTCGTTGTTTCTTTTTTTCTACTTCTTTTGTGGTTAGATTGTTGTTTTTCCAGTTCCTCCAGGTGTGCAGTTAGGACTTCAATTTTACTTACCTTTTCTTTTTTAATATATGCATTTATGGATATGAATTTCCCTCTCAGTACAGCTTTGGCTTCATCCCATTGGTTTTGATATGTTGTGTTGTCATTTTCATTCGATTCGAGGTAGTTACTGATTTCTTTTCAGATTTCCTCCTTGACCCACTGTTTGTCTAAGAGTGTTGTTTAGCTTCCATATCTTTGTGCCTAATCTGTTTCTCTGTCCCTTAGTGATTCCCAATTTCATTCCATTGTGGTCAGAGAAATTGCTTTGTATAATCTCAATCTTTCTGAATTCATTGAGAGTTTTTCTGTGGCCAAGCATGTGCTCTGTCTTGGAAAATGATCCATGTGCAATCAAGAAGCATGTATATCTGCTGTATTTGGGTACAGCGTTATTTATATGTCTATTAGGTCCAGGTCCTCTGGTGTATTATTCTGAGTCTTTATTTCTTTATTGATTCTCTGTCTAGATGTTCTGTCTAATTGTGATAATGGTGTATTAAATCCCCCAGTATAATTGTAGAGGCCTTTATTTCTCTACTTAATTTTTCCCGTGTTTGCCTCATGTATTTTGAGACAACCAGATTAGCAGCATAAATGTTTACAATTGTTCTCTCTTCTTGAAATATTACATCTTTTACTAATATATAGTGTCCATTTTTGTCTCTTACAATAATTTTACATTTAAAGTCTATTTTGTCCGATATTAGGATAGCTACGCCTGCCCTTTTATGGTTATTGTTTGCTTGTAAAATTGTTTTCCTCCTCCTTGTATCCCTCAGTCTAAGGTGAGTTTCTTCCTGACAACATGTAGATGGGTTATATTTCCTTATCCATTCTGCGATTCTGTGTCTCTTGACTGGTGATTTTAATTCATTAACATTCAGTGTTATTATTTTCAATGAATTTCTTACATCAGCCATATTTTCTTTGGGTTTATGTGTGTCATATGTTGTTTTTATTTCTCTTTTTGTCTTTTTAGTTGTTCTTACACTCTCCTTCAACTCTCTCTCTCCTGTTTTTTCCTTTCAACCTGTAGAACTTTCTTAGCATTTCTTGAAGTGCAGGTTTCTTATTGGTGTATTCTCTTAATTTCTGTTTATCTGTGAGTATTTTGAACTCCCCATCATTTTTGAATGCCAGCTTTGCTGGAAAGAGAATTCATGTCTGGACGTTTTTTTCTTTTTGTTCTTTGACTATATCATACCACTATCTTCTTACCTCCATGGTTTCAGATGAGAAATCAGCACTTAATCTTATTGTGCTTTCATTGTATGTGATGGTTGTCTTTTCTCTTGCTTCCTTGAGTATTTTCTCTTTGTCTTGAGCATTGGACATTTTGATAATTATATGTCTTGGAGTAGGCCTGTTGGGATTTTTACTGTTTGGGGTGCATCGTGTTTCCTGGACATGTACGTGCATCTCCCTCAATTGGGTTGGGAAATTTTCAGCCATTATTTCCTTCAGCACTCCTTCTGTTCCCTTTCCCTTCTTTTCTCCTTCTGTGTTGCCTATAATGCATATGTTTGTGCATTTTGTGTTGTCGGTTAAATCCCTGAGTTCCTTCTGGATTTTTTCTTGCCTTTTATCTTTCTCTTCTACTATATGTTTGACTTCAGATGTACTGTATTTCACATCACTAATTCTTTCTTCTGCCTGTTCACATCTGCTGTTATGTGAATCCAGCATCTTTTTGATTTCTTGGATTGTGCCATTCATCATCATCATATGTGTTATCTTTTTATATATGAATTACCATTTCTTCAGAATGTTCTCCCAGTGTCTTCTTAATATTCTTAATCTCTTCCTTCACTTCATTAAGTTGGTATATGATATTTGTTTGGACAGCTTGGATTAGTTTTTTGATGTTCTGCATCTCTTCCTGGTTTTCAGTTTGTTCATTGGAATGGTCCATGTCTGTAATTTTTTGTTGCCCTCTGGTCATTTTATCTTAGTGGATTTATTCTGTTGATTAGCTTCTCTCTGTGCTCTACAGTTTTATTTAGCTGGTGGTTCTCTGTGTGTGTTAAGATTTCTCTTTGACACTTTGTTCTTCTTGTTGTATTTCCTTTTTTTATTTTATTTTATATTGAGCAGTCCATCTCACTGTGCAGCTCCATCCATATCGATGCCTCCAAGGTTCTCGCTCTGCAAGCTCCCAAAACAGACCACCCAGGCACCATCCTGTCCCTAGGCAGCCATTCTCTGGGAAAGAAATGGTGAGGGCTCACCTAAAACAACACCATCTTCCCTGTCTCCCACCTGCCTCTTTCTGACTTGGAACGGTTCAAACTTTAGCTTCTCTTAGGATTATACATTAGCCTGCCAAATTTACTAATAAGTAGCTGAAGTTGGTTCCCAACTCTTTCTTCCTCACCCAATTTTGGGAAGTGGATCTTTCAATTCCAACTGGAGAATAGATCCTGAGGTGGCTTGTGCCTCCAGGGGAGGATGAGCACTGGCCTCCATGATGTGGAGTGCTCTACTCATGGATCTTCTCTGCAGGTGGGCAGTCTCCTCCTTCCATTCTTTCAAGGATGTTGTAGGATGCACTTCTGGTCTCCTTGAGCCCCCAAATATGTGCTCTAGATAGCTCTGGGTGGTCTCCAACTGCCCCTTAGCAGGAGCTGTTTCCAGGAGCTTTTTACTCTCCTGTTTGTCCCTAACATTGTAGTTTTGACCACAGACCTGCAAAACTCTAGAATTCACCTGATCCTCCCCCCAATCTTTCCCTCAGTTCTCTAGATAAATTTCCCTCTAAGATTCAGAAAAAGACAAGGATGCCCACTGTTACCTCCCTTATTTAGCATTGTATTAGAAGGACTTTTTAAAGCACTTACATGAGAAAAATACATAAAAGTCACCCAAGTTGAAAGGAAGAAATAAAAATTTCACTATTTACAGATAACATGACACTCTGCATAGAAAGCCCTGAGAAATCTACAACAAAGCTTCTAGAGCTTATAAATGAGTTCAGTAAATTACCAACATAAGAGATCAACATTCAAAAATGAGTAGCATTTCTGTACACCAATAACAAGCTATCTGAGGAAGAAATCAAGAAAAAAAATCCCATTTACAATAGTAACTAAAAGAATCAAATTTCTAGGAATAAACTTACCTACAGATGTAAAGGACTTGTACATGGAAAACTACACAACACTGCTAAAGGAAATTAAAAAATACCTAAATAAATGGAAAAATATTTCCTGTTTGTGGATAAGGCTAAACATCATTAAGATGTCTGACCTATCCAAATTGACTTACAGATTTAATGCAATCCCAATAAAAATTACCACAGCACTTTTTACTGAATTGGAAAATATTTGGGAACCATCTATCCAATAGAAGCCTAATATCCAGCATATATAAAGAACTCCTACATCTCAAAAATTAAAAGGAAAAAAAAATTTTAATGGGCAAGAGATTTAAATAGACATTTCTTCAAAGAGGTAAAACAAATTGCTAAAAAGCAAATGAAAATGTTCTCACCATCATTAACTATAAAGGAAATGAAAATCTAAACTACAATGTGATATCAGCTTACACCCATTAGACTTGTGGCTATTAAAAAAAATAGAAGACTACCCATGTTGGAGAGGATGTGAAGTAAAGGGAATATTTATCCATGCTAGTGGGAATGTAGAATGGTCCACCATTTTGGAGGAGAGTTTGTGGTTCCTCAAGAAGTTAACTATACAACTGCCATATGATCCAGCAATCCTACTGCTGGGTACATACTCAGAAGAATTGAAAGCAGGTACATGAACAGATATATGCACACCAATGTTCATAGCACCATTATTATTATTGCCAAAAGTTGTAAGCAAAAACCCAAATGTAAATCAACAGATGAATGGATAAGCAAACTCTGGTATATACATACAATGGAATATTACTCAGCTGTAAAAAGGAATGCAATATTAACACAAAGGATAACATGGATGAATCTTGAAGTCCTTATGTTGAGTGAAGCAAGTCAGGCACTGAAGGACAATTGTTACATGAGCTCACTGATATTAAGTAAATTGAGCAGACTTACAGAGCTAGAGTCTGGAAGATTGGTTTACATGAGACAGAAAGGTAGTAGAGGTTGGTGAGTCATTGCTCATATGAGAAATTCTGTGACAAGGTAGAAGTATGTGTTTGGCCAGTGGAGGGGTGTGAGAAATTTGTTGTGATGGGTTTGGTGGTGCTTGTCCATGAGGAAGAGTAAAGTGGGGTTTGGGTTGGAGTATCCAACCAATAGTTCTGAGTTGAATGGACATGACTGTGGTGCAGCAATGTAATTGTGTTTGACAGTGCTGCTCTGTGAGGGGTAGGGTGTGAGGCTGGGTTGGATCATGTGATTTTACTTCTTCAATTTATCAATGTGGTTTATTCCACTAATTGATTTTCTTGTGTTTAAATATGCTTGCTTACCTGGTATAAAACCCAGTTGATTGTATAATTCTTTTAATGTGCTTTTGGATTCTGTTTCCAAGTATTTTGTTGAGGATTTTTGCATCTATATTCATTAGAGGTATTGGTCTGTAATTTTCTTTTTTTCATAATATCTTTTTCTGGTTTTGGGTATTAGGGTGATATTAGCTTCATAGAGAGGGTTTCAAAGCATTCTTTCCTGTTTAATTTTTTGGGAGAGTTTGAGCAAGATTGGTATTAGATTGTCTTTGAATGAATGGTAGAATTCACTTCTGAAGCCATTTGGTCCATGGCTTGTCATCTGTGCCAATATTTTGATAACTGCTTCAATCTCTTCACTTGTCATTGGTTGTTTAGGTCTTCTATTTCCTCTAGTGTCATTGAAGGTGATTAGTGTTTCCCTAAGAATTTGTCTGCCTCATTTACATTATCCAAATTTTTGGCTTACTGTTTTTCATAGTATCCTGTTATGACCTCTATTACTTGAGATGCCAGTTGTAATGGCCCCCTGTCATTTGTGATTTTATTTATTTGAATAGTCTGTCATTTTTTCATCTAAGGGTTTTTAAATTTTGTTGATCTTCTCTATAGTTTTATGTTTCTATTTCATTTATTTCTGCTCTTATCTTTGCTGTTTCTTTCCATTGAATTGGTTTGATTGGGAATAGTTTGCTGTTCTTTTTCTATTTCTTCCAGTGATGCAGTTAGAGCTTCAGTTTTAGCTCTTTCTTTTTTTTAGGAGGTTTTGGGGATAAACCCAGGAACTTGTTCATTGGAAGCAGGCACTCAACCACTGAGCTATTTCAAGTCCCCAATGAGAGTTGTTTTTTTCATTTGTTTGTTTTCTTTTGAGGAGGTACCAAGGATCCAACCCAGAACCTAGTACTTGGGAAGCAGGTGCTCAACCACTTGAGCTACATCCACTCCCCTATCTCATCTTTTTTTAGGTCATTAGAAAAAAGTTATTGGGAAATGAGGGGAAAGAACTGCACTTGCTGAGAAGTGGGAGAGAAGGATGGAAACATGCACCAAGATTTGGTGTGGGCTCCTGTATGCAGACAGAACATTCTGGTTTATGTGATTTTCCTCATTAAATTATTGATTATCCCTCCCCTTGCTAATTTAATCTGGGGGTGCCCAGCTGTCATTGGCTACTCCACCAATGATGGGGGCCAATGATGAGAACTGTTTGGAATATCTGGGGCCAAGGGGAGGTCCAAGAAAGTTAAAATGGGATCTTAAGGTTAAGGTCAAGATCTTGGTGTGGTCTTGTGGGAATGTTGTCTGTTGGCCACATTGCCTGTTGGCCATGCTGTGGCTCATATTCTCCTCATTTCCCTATATTAACCTGCCTCAACTTCCCCTCAGATAGCTCATGTGATTATTATTAAGGGGGTGCTATGGGGTAATGGTCATTATTCTGTAATTACTTCCTGCTGGTTAGGGAAGGATGCCATGCCTGACAGGACAAAAAATTCTCAGCTCTTCTATTGAAATTGAGGGAAGACAGGTCCAGCAACCTGTTTGGAACAAGATGAAATCCCCACATGACTAATAAGGCATTGATTCTGTAAGAAATAAAATTAGTTAGAGTTTTGAAGGCACATTGTCCCACAAAAAGGATAGAGGATGGTGATGAAGAGGACTAAAAAGGGGACCAGCCATGATACACTGGTCCACAAAAGTAAGAAAGGCCATGTGTCTTCAGAGAGTGCATCCTCCCAAAGTTGATGGGAAACAGCATTCTTCCTTGAGTTCTTTTATGCTGCTGGTTAACTCTAGGAAGAGATTGGGGTAGACCTGCTGGGTTTGGATAAACATTGCCAACCCTAGTTCCCACAGCAGTGGTTATGCATAGAACAGCTGGGAGAGGTAAGAAGAGATGCACTGCCCTAGTCATACACTCACAAAGACATTATAGGCAATAACAAGACAGGCATATGGCAAACAAAATAAAGACAGTACTTAAGAAAGCCAGTCTTTTGTTTTATAGGCACTTTCATTGATTAGAGTATGGATTAAATACACCAGGGCTTTTATCATGTTCAATTTTCCTTTGCATATGATCTAAAATAAAAGAGATATAGGTACAGTATTTAATACTAATTGATGCATCCATCAATGCATAAGTTTCTCTTTGAACTGCAGTTAATAGACCTAAACTCCAGATTTGCAACATCATACATATTATCTCTCAGTGGGAGCAGGCCATAATGCCAATTGTGTTTAAGGTCTCCTTACATCACTGTGGTAATCATTGTTCCACTTGGTATCCTCTTCACACAGCCAGCATGCTGCAGCACCATTGACCTCAGAGAGAAGCTAGGAAGGTAGGCTACAACATTTGACTAGCCTGGTGCATAGCACCCTTCAGCACTATGAAACAGAGCTAGTCTGGAGGTAATGTCCATTGTACACCTGGCCAAATTGAGCCAATGCTGGCTGCCACAGGAGTCTGAAACTGCATCATACTCTCCATCTACTTCAGGAGCATGTTCAGAGATGTAATAGGTACAATTATTGTTTTAGGTGTCAGTGACTGACCTAGCCAATAACTCAAATAGAGAGGCAATATGAAGTGTATGCAAAAGGTCTGGTTTAAATGTTCAAAAGAGTTTGATGATACTGAGGTTAATTGTATTCATATGATGCAGTTTCAGTTAAGGCAAGCACAGATTGGAGCAGAAGAGAAAAATTTTCACTTACTTTGCTTAACTTTAGAATCACCTAGATACAAAACTCCCAGTGTCTGTCCATGGCAAAAACCTCATGTAGGACCTTTCTGTTTAGTTATTCCAGAAAATCCCCAGGCAAATGCTGAGTATGGAGCTAAGTGGTCAAGAGAAGCCCTGTCCTTGACAAGACGTGGATTGGGGCTGCTCTGGGGATTATATCCCATTAGTTACCTCCTGGCAAGGGGTAAAGCCCTGCAAAGTCTTTTTCATTGGAAGGATTACAGTGTTACAAGGGAATGGGCAGGGAGCTAGGAATAGTCAGAAACCTTTGAATCTTAGTGAATTTCCTCATCCCTTTAAAAAGACATGGTCATGTGGTCTCTGGCCTTCAGATCTGTCTTTCCTCTCCTGCTCTCTTATTCAGGGTCCCATAAAGCCCACTCTCAGCTATCATGTAGCCACATGGTGTGGCACAAAAGATTAGCTTCTTTTTACACTATCATTTGGCAGATCATCCCAGTTTCTGAGAAAACACCTCAATGGGGAGACTACTAGAATCATGGAAGAGACATCCACTACCCTAGGGTAGGATAAATGCATTCATCAGTCTGATTGGCACCCCACCAGTAGACCTGACTGAATGGATTGCTCACTGAGCCAGCATCCTGTAAACTGGGGTGGAATTCTCACTGTCCCCATATTCTGGGGATGGGGAGCTTTATGTCTCTGGATATCCCCAGAGCCTTAGAGATCTTGGGGCCATCTTGGTCTAGTTCACAAGCTGAACACTCAATCTGGACTCACCCTAGGAAAGGACCTGGCTAGGGACCTTTCTGTTGTCTACTTTTCAGAGGTCCTAGGTGTTAGCTATGATTGAATTCATCTCATGGTGACTCCCAGGGCCAAAATTCTTCAGTTAAACCCAACATTAAAAGCTCATTAGAAAAACTAGAGACTAATTTTTCTGTGACTTGACAGAAAGTAGTGCCAGGGAGTTACCAATGGTGGGATTCATGTCTTGCTATCAAATACATTTTCAGTTTCTAAGGCATTCTAAAGCATCTCACAGACCTAAAATGAGGAGAGTGGTAGTTGGAAGATTAAAGGCATTTCTAATTAAAAAGAGTTAACTAGTGGCCTAAGGAAATGATACAATGGGTGATAGCCATTCTTAAATCACAGAGAGGGCCTGGTAAACTCCTGTTCAACTTAGGCCACAAGCCCAGTCAGATCACAAAGACATTTTTACCTGCTACACAGAACTTCCTTGGATCTACATTGCATGAAGGCTCACTCCTACCACCTCAGAACAGGGAACCAGAAGTCTGGGCAGACTGTATTTATGTCCTGTGGGAACCTATCAAGGAAATCCTTTAAAATGGAATGCTAAAATCACTTCTAATTAAAAGGAACTCACAGAGAGGGCATGATACACTCCCAGCAGACTCCTGCTTGACTTAGGCCACATATCCAGTCAACTCTCAAGGGTGGTTTCACCCACCCACAGAACTTCCTTGGATCTACATGGCATAGGGGCTTGCCCATACCACCTCTAAAGAGGAATCCAGAAGTCTGGGCAGACTGAGCTTTTGTCCAGTAGGAACCTATCCAGGAACCCCTTTAAAATAGCAGAACCAAAAGAGTGCACTGACAGGCCTTAATTAAAACTCACCAGTCTCTGTTGGGGTGGGGGAGCATCATTTACCTTTGTGTCTCCTGGCAATGGCTTATGAAATCAAGCCAGGGAAGTGTTGGGTTCCTCTAGTTTCATGGATAAAAAATTTAAGAACATCCTAGTTGAGTTAGGCCAGTAAAAAGAATTTATTGGGAAAGGAAGGAAAGAACAGAGCTTGTTAAGAAATGGGAAAGAAGGATGGAAATATGCACTGAGCATTGGTGTGGCAGAGAAAGCATCTTTCTTCTTTTTTAATGTAAATATTGATGGCTATAAATTTCCCTCTCAGCACTGTCTTTGCTGTGTCCCAGAGGTTTTGATATGTTATGGCCTCATTTTCATATATCTCAAGATATTTGCAGAATTCTCTTGCAGCTTCTACTTTGACCCACTTATTATTTTGGAGTGTATTTTTTTAACTCCATATATTTATGAATTTTCCCTTTTTCTGTACATTATTGCTTTCCAGCTTCATTCTGTTATGATCAGGAAAAGTATTTTGTGTAATTTCAATCTATTTCAATTTATTGAGACTTGTCTTGTGACCCAACATACGGTCTATCTGGGAGAATGATCCATGACTGCTTTTAAAGAATATATATCCTGCTGTTTTGGGATAGGTAAAGAGATGTCTGATAGACCTAGTTTATTTACCATATTATTCATGAACTCTATTTTTTTATCCTCTGTCCAGTTGTTCTGTCCAATACTGACAGTAGTGTGTGGAAGTCTCTAACTATTATTGTAAAGACATCTATTTCTCCCTTCTGTTTTGCCACCGTGTGTCTCATGTATCTTGGGTCACTCAGTTTAGGTGCCTAAATGTTTAGTATAGTTTCTTCTTCTGGGTGAATTGCCCCTTTTATTAATAGATAATGTCCTTCATGCTTTATAACCATTGGTATTTTAAATCTATTTTGTCCAATATTAGTATCACTACTCTAGCTTTTTTGTTGTTGTTGTTACTATTGTCATGGACTATCTTTTTCCACATTTTCACTTTTAATCTAGTTGTACCCTTATGTCTGAGGTGAGATTCTTGTAGACTTCATATAGATGGCTTAGATTTTTTATCCATTCTGTCAGTGTATGTCTTTTGCTTGGAGAGTTGAAGCCATTAGCAATCAATGTTATTATTGTAAAGACATTACTTACTTCATCCATTTTGTCCTTTGGCTATCTCTTGTTATATCTTACTTTTATCTTTCTTTACCCTTAATTTACCCTTCCTCATAATCTTAATTTCTACACTCTTTTCCAAATCTCATGCACTTGTTTTTCCTTTCAGGTTGCAGAACTCCCTTTATCTTTTGTCATTCTGGTCTTTTGGGAACATATTATCAGTTTTTGTCTGTGAATACTTTGAACTCACCATCATACTTGAGGACAGTTTTGATGGATACAGATTTCTTGACCAGCAGGTTTTCTCTTTCAGTTTCTTAAATACATCATACCACTTTCTTCTCACCTCCATGGTTTCTTATGATTGCTTATCACTTAATCCAATTGAGATTCCCTTGTAAGTGATGCTTTTCTTATCCTGCTTTCAGAATCTTCTCTTTATCTCTGATATTTGTCATTAAGAATACTAGGTGTCTCAGGATATGTCTATTCAGATTTATTGTTGTAAGTGCATTGTCCTTGGATATTGATGTTTTTCCTGTCTTTCATAAGGGTTGAGAAGTTTTTATTCATTATTTCCTTAAATATTCTTTCTGCTCCTTTTCCATTCTCTTCTTCTGGGACACTGATTATGTCTATGTTTGTGAATTTCTTTTCATTCAATTCCCTGTACCACTTTTTCATTCTCTTTTTCTGTTCTCTTGTCTTTTCCAGTTCAGATGTTCTGCCTTCAGAATCACTAATCTGTCTTCAAGCAATTCAAATCTGCTCTTATGTGCCTCTAATGTATTTTTAATCTTGTCCATCATGTCTTTCATTCCCCTTAAGCTCTGTTACTTTTCTTTGCAGGCTTTCAAATTGTTCTATCTGCTCACCCATTGTCTTCTTAATTTCCTTTATCTCTTTAGTCATATTTTCTTTCAATTCTTTGAAATGACTTAGGAGAGTTGTGTGATTATCACTGATTAATTGTGTTAAGTCTTGTTTCTCTCAGGACATTTGTTTTTTTCCTTTGGCTGGGCCATCTCTTCATTTCCTAGTATGGCTTCCAATTTTTTGCTGACATTTAGGCATCTGAATAGGTTGTTGAATTTTTTCTGGTGGCCAATTCTTTTCTTTCTTTTTTATTCACAGCTTTTCCTTGATATATGGTTCAACTCATTTTAAGTCTTTAAAACTGCCCAGCTTAAGTTATCAAAATCATACCAGGGACTCACTAATGGTGTGCAGGTTTTCTTCCAGGAGTTAGGGTACAGAGAATCTCAAAAGCAGTTTTGTCCATGCAATTTCCAGGTTGCAAGGAAATGGACTCATCAGTATACCTTTACACAGAGGTTTTTCACTCTCCAATTTCCTTTATTTTGATCTGGCCAGAGCTGAAATTCAAAGCAGGCTCTACTGAATTCACTGAAGAGAAGCTCCCTGACTCTCCCTCCCTTTTCCCTTGTAACAACTTACAGGGAGGAAGATGCCTGTTCCCCACTTAGTTGGCTGCAGTGAGACTGGGGTTTTATCCCAGCCTAATACCTTTGGGGTGTGGGAGGGGAGCACTTCCCAGCCACTGTGGGGTTTCATAAATCATGTTTATCTTTTTATGTTGTCCTTCTTTCTGACCCTCAACCTCTTGGAGTTTTGTAGCACTGTCCTGATCTGCTGAGCCCCAAAGCAGGTCCCTCAGAAACTTTTGCTCTTTCTCCATTGCTTATGAGAGAGCATTGGACCCTGCCTGTCTACTTAGACACCATCTTCCCAGAATGCTTCATTTTATTTTTAATCCCATTCTTCAACCAGAGAATTCAAACTCTTTTTCCATATAGAACCAGTACATCTTGTTCCCTGTTGTATCTGCAGGACTTTGAATATTTCCTGTTACAAAGAATGAACTGTAAAGTATTTATTGGATTAATTAATAAAGTAGTCTTTCAGCCATCCTTATCAATTGCCTAACCTCTTCATTTTCCATCATCATAAGAAGATTTTAACTTCTTAATTATCTTGAAAATTAAACCAAGGTGAACAGAATGCATCTCATCGAATGAAACCCTGATTATGTCTAGTATCTGCAGTCTGTGCAATCAGGGTTTTCTCCCTGGAATGGATCACTCATTGGATTTATTAAATGTTTCCCTATAAAGAAGGAATATAAATAGAGGTTGCATTTTCCCATAAATAAATAAGCTGAACAGCAGAGAACTTTGGGAGAAGAGCAAAGTGTGGTTTCTCTCTTGAACTTGCCTCAAAATTGAATAGACCTCAAAGTGGCTTCTTATTTTTTGTTTTCTTGGGAGTTCTCTAAATTATGAGATGTGACCTCTCTTTTCCCCATTACCATTTATAAATACTGTCAATTTTCATACATCGATTCTATGAAAGTACTATCTTAAAATATTTAAATTTTATTGGTAAGTGATTTTAACTTCTCCAGTTATTAAATTCTCTTACCAATTGAGGTCAGCCTTTTTCAATGAGTTGCAATTAGTGGGTTTTTCTTCACCTCCTGCTTGCTCCTCAATGCACTCTTGATATGGCTTACACATTCTGCACTTATATGCACTGCCCTTGAGAATCAGCTTACATCCATCTTAATGAAACTACTAAATGCATCTTCACCTTACAAGAATCCTCAACAAATTCCCTGATTTTCTCCATCTAACATGCATTTCTGCCCTGGTCTCCTAGGTCACACCACTTTCTTGGATTTTTTATGGCCCCATATTGCATATTTTCAAGCTATTTCTGAAAATGTTAAATGTTCAAACTCATTAGAACATAGTCCCAGTCCTTCCTTTATTTCTATCTTTCTGCCTAGGCAATATCTTCCATTCCTTTGGCTTATTTATCATGTATGGTTATAGAACTTACAAATTCCTGGCCAAATATTGCATCTGAGTTCCAGACCTGAAAATATATTATACACAGAGATTCTCATTATTTTATCATCAGTAATATGGATGGGCTAATCACCTTTTGAAAATCTTGCTCTTCTTTAATAATACAAAACAGATTGATTGAAATTTCCTGTCACATGGTTGCTCAATAAAGAAACTTTGGTGTTATTCTTTTAAAAATTGGCATTCCTATGACAGATTTCATATCTCTAAAACTGAAATAAATTTAGATCATGTAACAAGTAATTTTGCATTTTTTCTTTTAAATTATCTCCTCTTAAGTGGCTCTTAAAACCCATATGGGCAGATTGTATGTTTTATTTGATAGAATGGCTCTATGCTTTTGGACAAGCCTAGCTCAGAGTTGTCTCCCAACATATACACATTTATTAAAAAAAAAAAAAAAAAA
>JAQZBX010078216.1:0-14152 GCA_029593785.1 Cabassous unicinctus
GATGAGGTTGCCCAGTGAGGGACTACATTTCCCAGCATCTTTTTCATTTGGATGGGGACACATGACTGAGTTCTGACCAATGAAATGTGCTAAAATGGTGCACACCATTGCTTATCAAAGGATCTGTGATGTTGGAGCATTTCCTCCCAATATATTGTGGCCTGATACTTTTGTAAGATACGATAAAATTAAATTACCAAAAAAGTGAAATTTAAAAAGTCAAACAAATACAAGACAATTTTTAAATTATTAGATTGAACAGTCATAAAATTACTGTCAACTTGCTATCAGAGTGTGCACATTCTCAATTTCTGTACAATTTTGGGATGGAGAATTTGCAGATTGCCACCCTTTGAGTAACACTGATGCATACTACTTCCAGGCCTGGCCTATAAAAACCTCTTGCTCAATCTTCTAAACTCTCTCTCTTCCTCTGCCTAAAGGCTAGATGCCTATGTTCAGGGTGACCTTGAAGGCCAACAGCTGAAGATGGCATAGGCTTCACAGGTCTATATCCCAGGATGACTGCTTGGAGCAGACTTTCCCCCTGCCCACCCCATCCTGTTGTTAACTGAATCTAATGTGAAAGAAAAATAAACTTCTTTTGTGTTAAGCCACTGAGCATTCCAGGTTTATTAGTTATGCAATTGGCATTAGCTTAATTAATAATGAAATACAGGAAAAATATTTCTGACTCTAAGATACAAAAGTTCTCATCAGAAAAGATTTTAAAATTGATGACATTAAAAATAAGAATTTCTGTACACCAAAAACCACCGTGAAGATTGTAAATAAAAACAAGCTGCAAACTGGAGAAGATATTTGTAATGCATATAACAAATATCACTTTATTATCCAGAAAATATAAAGTACATCTATAAATCTATATGAGAAAGGCAAACAACTCAATTGAAAAGTGGGCAAAATATATAAACAGACATTTCACAACAAAGGAAACATGAATGGAAAATTAGAATTTGAAAAGATTCACAGCCACATTAATATAAAGGATACTTAAGAGCACAAATAGATACCAAGTTTCTGATATGATACAGCTCAAACTGGAAACTCTCCTACACTGCTAGTTGAGCAATAATCAATTCAGCCACTCCAGAAAACAAGTTGTCATTATCTTGTAAATTTGAACATTTGTGCACAGTATCATCCAACAGTTCCACTCCTTGGTGTATACTCTAGGCTCTTGCAACCTAGAAGTAGAGTCACCAGGTTTAGCAAATAAAAATACAGGATGCCCAGTTAAATTGTCTTTAAGATAAACAACAAGTGAGTTTTTAGTATGTCTGGAATTAAAATTTAAGTTGGCATTCTGTGTTTTATTTGGCAATCCTACAAAGAGAGAAGAAATGTACAAAATGGTTCACAGTAGCATTATTTATGAAAGCAAAATCTGGGACCCACCTAGATTTCCATTGAGGAAATAATGGATAAACTGTGTTACAGTCACACAATGGAATAATTGGTAGCAGTGAAAATGAACTACAGCTATAAGCAATGCCATGACTGAATCTTAGAAACAATATTAAGTGAAAAAGCAAATCAAAGAACATATAAATTGCAATGCAGTCTTCATAAAACTAAAAAACAACCATAACTAAATATATTGTTTAAAGAGACATACATATGTGATAAAACTATATATATGGAGCAGATTTAGCTCAAGTGGTTGAGCGCCTGCTTCCCATGTAAGAGGTCCTGCGTTGAATCCCCGGTACCTCCTAAAAACAAACAAAACGAACTATATATACAAGACAATGAGAAAAAACAAAAAACAAAAAACAACCTCAGGGTTGTTACCAAGGTAGTGGTCGGCAGGGCAATGGGTTAGAGGAATTCACAGCATGATTTGACATGCGTTTTGTGTTGATGTGATGTGTGTTGGTAACACTCTGGTTCCGACACGGTCGAAGGTACACAAGTGTTCGTTTTACCACTATGCTTCTTTCTTATCTCAGATGTGTTACCCAAATTCCTCTGTATGCATCAAGTATTATATAAAAGCACTTAAAAAGTAGGTAAGGATCAAGAAAGTTAGGTGAACTGAGCTTGTATGTATGCCTTGCACTCGAGAAATGGTGAAAGTACTCTATAGCTAGCTCCTGGGAGCAGCCTAGAGATGGAGTGTACACAGAAAGCTAGCTCAGCCAAATAATCAATAAACATATATCAAGTAGGTACTTTCTGTTAAGTACTGTGCTATATCACAGCGGAGGGGTGTTTGAGTGGTGGGAGGATGTTTACAAGAAAGTATGAAATACATCTTCTCTTCTTTCAAAGGAGGGTGCAAAAGACTGCTAAGGGTTTCAGTGAGAGAGACACAAATTAAGCACCGTATTATGTGGGTACAGACTAAGGGCTATAGTCGATCAGAAGTCCAGTGCATTTTCAGTAAGCCCTCTTCTTCAGATCTCCTTTTCTCTTTCCTTGTGAAGGTATGGGTAGGTTGTGGTGGCCACTGTTCTGTAGCTCTAAAAGTTGACTTGTGTCACTCTAGGGTCAATTTAAGAGACAGTGCTAGTAAGGGTACAAGCAATTTACATAAACTCGCGGAAAAGAAAGACCTAAAATCCTTCTTCCTCTGTAGGGACTCCAAAGACGTAATACCCTTCAAAAAAAAATGGCTTTAACCCTTCAGATTAAATGATAGCTGAGCTGAGAAACAAACACACGCACCCACGCATGCGCAGTAAACACGGCGCTTGCCACGGCGGGCAGGGCTGAGGCCCGACCTAAAGAGGTTGGTTCACTGATCACGGAGCGCGTGTGCGTCACGGCGTAGGGGGCGGGGTGTCTAGGCCTGGTCTCCTCGGCGACCGCCGCGGGGCCGGTACCTTCTGAAGGTGCCCGGTGCGCACGTGTTGTGCGACCACGGGAGCCATGGGTACCCCTCCGGGACTGCAGACCGACTGCGAGGCTCTGCTCAGCCGCTTTCAAGAGACGGACAGCGTGCGCTTCGAGGACTTCACGGAGCTCTGGAGGAGCATGAAGTTCGGCACCATCTTCTGGTGGGTGTTTCTCGCCCAGAGGCGGTGTAGTCCATTGCTTTCTTCTCCGACTCGCGGCTCCTGGGAAGGGTTGAGGAGCGCTGCTGTCCCTGCACGCCGCCTCTGTCTCCCATGCGCTTTCGCTTGTGCTCAGGCTCCACGCATTCCTTGGGCGATTTCATCGGGCTTTGGTTGTATCCTTTTGAGGCCTCCTTCCGAATGTGCCTCTTCTCCTGGCGGTCCTTTTAAACTCTTCTTTCCATCTCCACTGCCTCTACCCTGGCCAGGACCACCGTCATCTGCCCTTCGCCAGGCTTGTGCTCTTAGGATCTTATGTTTAAAAACAAAACCAACACGCAAGCAAAACAAAAACCCCTGCACGATTGAATTCATTTTCACACGACAACCAAAACTCTCTCTTCTAAAGTGCAAATTTGATTATGACACTCCCCCCGTGTGTTCCCAATGCCTTTGGGATAAAACTCAAATTCCTTTACGTGGCTGGCAAGACCCTTCGAGACTGGCCTCTGCTCATCCCTCCAGCCTCACCTAGCAATTTCCCTTGCACTCACTTTTTTTGCTCCAGCATCTGCCTTTGGCCCTCCACAGGCGTTTCCTTAGCCTGGAGCTTACCCCTAACCCCATTTGCTTGGCTACCCAGTTCACTCAGGTTTGAGCTCATTTGACAGTTCTTCAGGGAAGCCTTCCTTTGCCCTCCTAGACTAACTAAGGTGCTCATGCGTGTTTTTTTCTCCCGCATAGCATCCTGAGCTCATTTTATCCAACATCACTTCGCATATTTTATTATAGTTGTGTAGCTGGAACGGCAGTATTGTGGTTAAAAGCAAAGACTACGGAGCCCGACTGTCCGAATCGGAATTGCAGGGTCCATTTCTTACTAGCTGTGCTTTTGGGCAAGTTTCTTACCTGAACATCCTTATCTGTAAAATAGGGACAATGATAATACCTCATTTAGTTGTACTGAATTCCCTCTAAGTGCTTTATTGAGTGTTTATTGAGTTCCCTCTAAGTGCTCAATAAATATTATTGTTGCTTTATTTTAATTTCCTCCCCGCTAGACTAGGTTCTGTGAGGACTGGATGAATCTGTTGGGTCTCAATTAGCATAGCTAAATAATTGACTGACTGAATAAATCAGTCCTTAAAACTTTTTTGCTGAATAAAATGGAAAAGTTCTCTTTTTTCTTTCTGTTGATGTAAGATAATTACCTGTATAGTTTGTACATTTTGGAGGATGGAGGATGGAGAGCTGTTTATTGTACAGTGAATGAAAAAGGAACTAATTTTTTAATGGCTACTAAATGTAATGCATTTATAGCTTAGTCCACAGAACAATTCTAAGAAGCACCTATAA
The DNA here is from genome assembly GCA_029593785.1 of Cabassous unicinctus. Taxonomy (NCBI): domain Eukaryota; kingdom Metazoa; phylum Chordata; class Mammalia; order Cingulata; family Chlamyphoridae; genus Cabassous; species Cabassous unicinctus. The sequence continues at coordinate 4,377 of JAQZBX010078216.1, forward strand.
TTATCCTTGTTTTATAGATGAGGAAACTGAGGCTTAAGGTTAAGTAATTTCCCAAGATCACACCGCTAGTAGGTGATAGAGCAGATATTGAAACCTATATGCCTATTTCTAAAACCCATCTACTTCCACTCCACTTCTTGGGAAAAGTGGCAGTTCAGGAAAATTTTGCTAGGGTCACCGCAATGATTACCTACTGGGGAAAACGTAAAATGTGAAAAGAAGCAGGGACCACTTGAGGAGTGGTTGATTTTCTTTATAAATTGCTTTGGTTGCCAGTATTGTAGTAGGCATTTTTCTTTCTTTTAGTATGTTACTTGAAGAGCCAGGGTGAATTTTCCACGCTGCCTCTGGTAATTAGATATAGCAGAGTCCTTGTTTACTAAGTGCAGGGCACATTAGGTATGCAATTTCTAATGTCTTTACTGTTTTATACTGCTGTTTTTAAAGCAAAATTTCTACACACATATATATATATATATATTTGTCCAGTGCATCAATCACTTGTTTCTATTAAATAATATACTCTCAGACATTTTAACCAAGGTTGTATTAAAAATGGACTTTTTTGCAGTCTAGCTTCAGATTTTGCATAGAAAATTATCCATAATATATACAAATTGCGTGTTCCTTTTGTAGTCCTTTGGCTTTATTTTCTGGGATAAAAAAAGGATAGGCATGTCTTTACATGGTCCTCTTGATGATGTCCTTTAAAATAACTTGCCAAATGGATTTATCTCATGTCTCTTGATTATCATTATTCATCAGTGTCCTGTCAGCCTTGATTAATTGGTTGAAAATTTCAAAGCAGAATAAGTAGCTTTGTGAATGTTTCCCCAATTCCTGAGAATCATAATCATCACAGAAATACTTGATCCTTTCATCATAAATCTCTGGAAAGTAGTCGTGTTCGTTCATTGTTAATAGGGCAAGGAGCAGTGTCACAGAGTGTTAATCCTTGTAAATTGGTTTCCACCTGTAAAGATATTTTCTGAAAATCATGGATATGTTAGGAAAAAACCAAAGAAGGAAAATGACATAGACCATTCTGCTGCAGTAGTGATCATGTGAAGCACATAACCTTTGTCCTCAGGGTTCCAGTGAAGTTTCTGTACTATATCAGTGCCAAAATTGCCGTAATACAAAAGTGATGAGCAAATCAGCATGCTAAGCCTACCAGATAACACCAGTAGGCTGATCCTTGCCATGAATTTTGGACTGCATTTGGTAGGAAAGGATGGTCTGAACAAACATATATAATGAGCCCAGACCAAAGGTGAGTACAGCTCCATGTACATGTGCAGCAAAAAGAGTTGTTTTCTGGAAGTTTGCCACAATGGAAAGTCCTAAGCAACTCAGTAATCCAAGCACAAGGCCAGCTTTGTTTAATTTGATGATACGATTTTCTTCAGGATTCAGAGCATGAATTTGTTTGTAACGAACATAAATGGTAGCAACACATAAGAGAACGGCGACATTTAACATTGCCCCAAACAAGCATTTTTCTGGAGCTACTGTACCAGTGTCACTGATACAAGGCAAAGCAGGGTCTACATGGTAGAGAGTTATTGCAGTAATGTATGAAAGGATAAAAGCAGCAGCTGTCCAAATCACAAGGGCTGAGGGGAGGAAACTGAGGCCTTGTTGAAACCGCCACATCTCAAACAGGTCTTCTGAACTTGCCTGGGTGACCCGGCCAGTGCTGGCTGGGGGCTCCGAAGTCTACTTGCAGGATGGGAAAGGGGCGGAAGCCTGGGTGCTCTCACGAGCAGCCCGGCAGCCCCGGGCACGCGCGCTCTCTGCCCGAGGAGTGCGCCTGCACCGCCTCTTGTTCTGGGTCTGCGTGTTCATTTTTCTAAAACAAAGTTGTGAGAAGGAGGTTATGGCCTGCTAGTTTTTAAAAATTTTAGGTTAACTTGGCACAGAAGAACAATTTCAGATAGTTTATTAATGATGCTATTTATGTCCACAAAAATATATTTTCTATGGTTTGACATTTATTCTGTTGACAAGAGAAGCCGTATTGCTCTGTTGGATGTTTGGACGAAGCCTCTGGGAGTATAATGGAATCTGCTTCTTGCACCCGGTTCCTCGCTAACTACCCTGGTGTCCCAAGGACAAGGAAGGTTTAGTGCTTATCTCTGAAAGTATTGGGTAAAATCTCCAATATTTGTTAAAATGCATGCAATTTTTGCATTTTACTCTATAACGTAGTAATTTTGTTTTGTTTTGTTTTAACATATTGGATGTTTTAAATTTGTAAATAGTAATAATTTGCTTCCCAATTTGGCAATTAATGTTGATGCTTTAGGAAGATGTAAAATGTTTACCTGGTGGTCGCCCGTATTTCTGCTTAGGCAGCACGGCAGAAAATTAGCTTTTTGTGCTTGCATCAGGAAAGGATCTGGCACGGAACCCCATCTAATTGGTAGCAACTGTTATTTAGGCAACTATATACCTCTTCTGTTTTTGTTCATTGCTTATTTATTTATTAATGAGTCAAATATATTTTCTCTTTGTTTTCTAGTGGTAGAATGAGAAATTTAGAAAAGAACATGTTTACAAAAGAAGCTTTAGCTTTGGCTTGGAGATATTTTTTACCTCCATACACCTTCCAGATCAGAGTTGGTGCTTTGTATCTTCTGTATGGATTCTATAATACCCAGCTGTGTCAACCAAAACAAAAGGTAATACTTGGTGAGTTGTTTTCCTCCAGCAGAAATGTGAAACAGGTACAATATTTTTGCAACAAACTGATTTATATAGAAATGTCAGTGTTTTAAAATTATAATGTTTGTGAAAAAATTTACATTTGTGAAAAAAATTTACATTTATTACAATGTTTTTACTCTTCCTGCTTGCAGATCAGAGTTGCCCTGAAAGATTGGGATGAAGTTTTAAAATTTCAGCAAGATTTGATAAATGCACAACATTTTGATGCAGCTTATATATTTAGGAAGCTACGACTAGACAAAGCATTTCACTTTACAGCAATGCCCAAATTGGTATGTTACCTAAAGTAAAGTAGAGTGGTTTTTCAAAATAGTAAATTATGCCTCACTGTCCACAAAGTATCTCAATCTCCAGATATTGGAAAGCATGATAAATAGTTTCTAATACTTGTAGATCGTTTTCTGAAAATAAGGGAGGAAAAGGCTTTTTGATATCTGTTTTTTGAAAATGGAAATTCAGCCTCTGTTTTTAAATGCACTGTGTTTCTGGATGCCATGTATTAAGTAAATTTTTATAAGAGGAATTTGGATTTGGTACCTTCAATTTTTCATGCCTTTTTTCAAACATCAGAGAGGTCACTAAAAAAAGACCAAGGAATTTTAATAAATCAGTTGGTGAGAATAGAAACTTCCACTTATAATATATGATATTTCTTCAATCCTGTGACAGTTGAGACTGTATGGTATAGTTGAAAGAACTGGACTAGCGGTAGGAACCCTAGGTTCTGGTTTTGGCATAAGCTGGCAAATCATGTAACTTCTCTGATTCTCGTCCAAATTTATAAGCATGTGGCATGCCATCTGAAGGGTTATTTCAGAAGTGTGTCTTTGAAAAATGGATTATTTAACAAATGTATGCGTAGAGCTGCTTTTATTTCATCCATGTTTACTGACAGACAGTTTTTACTGCTGACTTATATTTTATACTTTAAAAATACCTTTAAAAGACATCCATTTTAAAAGACATTCATTGTCATGTAGCTGTCATATAGAATGAAGAAAAAAATTCAACGAGCTGAAGTTACAGAAGAATTTAAGGACCCAAATGATCGTGTAATGAAACTTATCACTTCTGATGTATTAGAGGTAAGTTTGCTTTTATGCTGTTGAAAATGTTTTAGCATTGTTTTTTGCCAATATATTGATGTTACACCTTCTGGATATAGTTATAGTGGATACTGAAAGGTTTTCTAACGATTTTAACCAATCATGGAATGCTATTACTTTTTCTAAAGTGTAAAAAATAATATACCCTTTTATGAAATACATCTTAAAACACAGTAAGAAACAGAAAGATATAGAAGACTACACTTGGCCCCAGGATATGTGGATTCAAGTACTAAAACCACCATTTAATATGTGACTTTAGAAAGATCATAAAACAAGTTTAAGGTGACTTTACTTTTGAGCAAAGATTCTTAATCTGGGGTCCATGGATGGCTTCAGATAGTCCATGTCCCTCTTCCCTGAAATTGTATGAAAAATTGAGCGACATACAGATGGGCACTTTGCTAGAGTTAGGTACTATTACTATCCTCAGATTCTCAAAAGGTGTTCAAGCTCCCTCCACCCCCTCCACCCCCCCCAGGAAGGTTAAGAATTACTAGATTAGAAGGAAACTAATGTTCACCAAGTATCTGAAGACAGTATACTACAGGAACTGTCATATCCAGTTCTGTGTGGTTGCCCGCTTGTTGGACAGCAGTCTGAACTGGTACTGGGGTTAGAAGTATATCATTTAGCAAACATCTTAGTGCTTTAAGTATCCCAAGAACGAGGATCTTGGCCCTTTGATAGTTTAGGGAGAAAGGGGTGGGAGAGATTATATGTAGAGAAGTGTGATAAAAGTACTTCTTATAATTGAAGGAATTTGGATTTTGTCTTTGTGGCAGAGGAGAATCATTTAAAAGTTTTAGAGACTGGAGAGACTTAGAGTATATTTTACAGTTAGGGGAAGGAGCCAGTTAGAGGGAAAGGTTATGTAAAAGCAAGGGAGCAAGATTCCTGCTATGGAGAAGGTTGGTGGGTCTATAGTCTAGTGCTCAGTAGGAGGATTAGCCTTGAGCAGGAGGAGGCATACTTCTTCCTTTGAAACTTGAGGGAAGGAGGTGAAAGTGGATACATAGGATTCATTGTGAAGATGAGAAATGGAAGGCAAAGAAACCTGATAGCCTAAACTTTAAAGAAGGCCATGGGAGTTGTGAAAGTTTGGAATAGGCATTGTTGAGAATGGAAGAGAGATTTAGGCATATGAGAAGAGATTTGCCAAAAGTATTGATATGAATCATGAATGGAGTTAGTGTTTTAGAACAGCAAGAGATTGCTCTTACCAGTATTCACCTAATTTAAAAAAATGATTTGAAACCAATTGGTTATAATTATTGAGTGTTGAATAATCTGATAGTAGAACGTTCATTTTTTTCCCAACACACCTTCTTCAGCATGCTTTTTACTTTTAAGTTATTTTACTACAATTTGTTGAATTAGAGATTCCTCTGTTAAATAAAATTTATATGTCAGCAAACAGGTATGGAAGAGTTTAGATGGAGCTGAGGGTGATGCACAAAGGAGCGCTCCTTTAGGGGAATTGGAGAGGGGGTCAGAAGGGCCAGCCTATGAAATGCCTATTCCTGGAAGCTTCTAGGAATGGAGTAAGTTGTCTGTGTGAAGTCATCTGACTTTTTTCTAGGATCTTTGGCTTGGCACAGATCTGCCTTGAGACCTTATCTCTCACTACTTTGGTGTTCTTTCTCCTGTCCTCGCATGGACTAGGACCCGTTCTCACTCATAATCCTTACACTTACTACTTTTCTATTTTTCTTATACTGTCTGCAAATGCTGTGAAGTCTTCATTTCAGAACACGTGAATTCGGGTCATGATTCTGCCACTTAGTTGTAGTTTTATGTTTAAGGAGGCATAGTAAAATGAAAAGAGAATAGGATATTGACTCAAAACATCTGATTTCTAACTCTAGTTCTGTCACTTAAGTATGACCTTGATCAAATCATCTGATTTCTGAGTCTTTTAACTTAGAGAAATTAAGTAATTTGTATAAAGTAAGGTACAGACTTACTGGATTTGAATATCCAAGTCTGTAATGCTCCAAAGTCCATGAACTTTCTTTCATTTCTTAATCCTTTAATTTTGTATAATGCTTTACATTATACAGAACAATTTCACCTGTATAATCTCAATCAGTACTTAATTAATATCAGCTCAGTGAGTTAGGTGCCATTCATTTTGTACAAATGTGAACCATGATGCTTAGGTTGAGGGTCACACATCTAGCAAGTGACAGAAATCAGGCTCCAAACCAGGTCCAGATAGTGGTCTTTCCCACTATGTTGAATTGTATGTAGTAAAATACTGGAAGTACAGCACATTGGAAACTGTAAAGAGTTCAGGGTTCCCCATATCTGGATACTGTTCCTTCATTGCAGATCCTACATATGTGAATATTCACTCACTCACTCTTACCAAGTAGTTTCTGATTTATTGCTGAGGTTTTGATTCCACCAAAATCTACTAGAAAGAAATTGAGGACTCTAGCTTAGGAATGACTCAGATGCTGCAGCATCCATCCATGATGGAAATATCAGTAGTTCTCTGCCAGCCTTAGAACCATGTTCCTATGCCAGGTTTAATAAGATTCCTTAAGTCCGCTTGCAATATCCTATCTTTTCCCTTACCTCACAGACCTGGAGGTTTCTAAGGGAGGAGGCTCTAATTTAGTAAATGGTGCCACAAGTGGTATCATAAGTCACCCTCTATTTCTTTTAATCCTGCATCTTATCACTAAAGTAATGATGAAACTTTTAGGGAAGGGCCCACAGGCTTTGGGATCTGTGAAAGTCAGCACATGTCTAGAGGGTTGAGTGAAAGTCATTATATAGAAATTTCCAGCCCAGTATAAAGAACTCTGAAAATATTCTTAATGTGGCAATATGATATAAAGTTATGATCTTAGCTATCAGTAGGTATATTAAATATGTTGTACTATAAAATTTTGTTTTCTGATATCCTGTAAGGTAATGTGGTGTTAACTAATCTTTCTGTGGCCTCCCTCCTTAACAGTGTATCTTAGTTAATGTGTGTGGAGTTGAATTCAGTGAATTCTTATCTCTGGATAGCAGCCTCTTCATTAATAATATACTGTTTCCTGTGCGTGATTATGTTTTTGTTTTGTTTTGTTTTGTTTTTCAGTATACTGTAGCATGCTATTCCTGGTGAGCTCACTGTCACTTGGGAAGACGATTTAATTTTGTGTTTGTTTTGTCTTTATGTTTCTCCTAAAAAATTGAAATAAGGGACTCATTATTTCACTTTTAGGAAATGCTGAATGTTCACGATCATTATCAGAACATGAAGCATATAATTTCAGCTGATAAGTCCAAGCCAGATACAGCCCTCAGCTTGATAAAGGATGATTTTTTTGACAATATTAAGAACATAATTTTGGAGCATCAGCAGTGGCTCCAAGAGCGAAAGGTATGCGATTGCTTGCTTAATACCTTTGCATTATACATGAATGTTTAGACGTGGATAATGATGTCAAGACGCAGGTCTAGTTTGGTGACTATAATCCTCTAGAACTAAGATTTTCTAGCGCCAGCTTTGCCATTTGTTAGCTGCGTGATGTTATTTAACCTTACAAATGTATTACTTATATATTTTTATAGAGGCGTGAGTAATGTTATACTACAGATTTATTACAATCTAAAATTTGGCATTTTCTGGAGGTTGTGCACTGGCAGCATTTGGGTCAAATCCCGCACACATATAGTGTTGATCCTAACATTGTTCTAAAAATTTGAATTAATTGCCAACATATAAATATTAGTTAACTTTCTCTAAAATCCATATATCCAAGTTCTCTTACAGATCAGAAGATCTGGTAACACTGGTTCCGCTTTCCTGCCTGATGACAGGTAGCTGGACCTGAGTGGTGGCTTCTCCCATTGTGACAGGACATTGGCTTTTCTGATTGCCGCATTCTCTGTCTTGGTTTATTCATTTACATTACCTGTCTGATCCCTGAGTCATTCTAGTCTGTGACTTCTGAAGTGAAACTAAAAGGCTCAAGAAATGGACATTTCTAATCTCATCAACACAAATCCTCAGTTTAATCTTCTGATCCAAAGATACTGATGCCAGAGCTGCCCATATTCCATATTTAGCCTTTTCAGTTAGAGAAACTTTTCTACTGTGGAAACCTACAGGCCAGCCTTGCTAAGTTTACCTTTGAAACCACTGCTCCATCTTATTTTAGTAAGTGCTTCTGTGAAAAAATGAAGTAAAAAAATAAGCAATTTCTGATTACCTACTATGTCTGATAATGTGTTAGTGTTTTTACAAATGCTAGATAGATATTATCTTGTCTTTCAGAAAGATTTGTTGCCACTTTTGGCTCTCCAATATATAAAGGAAGCTAGCTCAAGACTAACTTTTAGAAAAGATAAACAAGGAAAGTGATAAGAAGATGATAGCCTTGGGAAGAGGAAATAATTTCTTTCTCTACCCATATTTATTTTAATGAGAGATAGCAGGTTTTTAGAATGTTGGACTATTTTAAATGTTAAATTGGGTTACACAAATTACTGAGACACTTAAAATCTCTTGTGGTACTCCTTTTAATAAACTCTCTTCAGTGAGCATTAAGACAAGTCTTACCTCTGAAAATCTGAAAGAAGAGAATAAATTGATTTTCTTACTACCACATAAAGTACGTATTATTCTTCATTAGTTAGGATGATTTAGACATTTTAATGATGAATTTTTTTAAACTATTCTGAAACCTGATTTTGGTCTTAATGTCAGGTAGTGATCCATACTGCAATAATGTGAAATGATCTTTTAGTTTTTCAGTATTTAAACTAATTCTTATTGTTTTGAAAATAATTTGCAATTAATTTGAATTATAAAAGTGTATATATATATATATATATATACATATATATATTTTTCTTTTTCAGAATCCAACCTTGAAATCAAAAGTTAAAGATGGAGAAGAAAAGAGGGGAGGAGATTCACAAGAATCAGAGGTCAGAAAAGTTCACTCTTTGATTGTTTACAGGAAAAAGTTTGGTTAGGTCTTTTTCAGTGGCTGTGATTCTGTATACTAAGATTTATGGCCCTGGGTCAGTACTGTAATATCTCAGAAAACACTGAAACTTGGGTTCCATTAAGAACTAGTCAGTTTTTTACTGGAAATCTTGTGCAGGACCACAGCAGGGGTGGGCTGGGTGTGAGGACGTTAACAATTTTGAGAAAGGAAAGGGAAGGATAGTGGAAGGTGCCCTCAGTACTTAAGAGTCTGAATAAGGCTTTTGTAAAATGGTTTTTCTCACTTCTTGTCAACTTTTCAACCAGTATGGAACCCAAGCTGTTATTTACTGCTTCCTGCCCCTGGAGTTTTCATCCATCTTAGTGAATGAGGCAAGGAGCCATTTTTGGGCGTAAGCAGATAAGGAGGGAGTAGCAGTCAAGGGCCCTGTCTGATCACCAAGGCTTTCATTCATATTATCTTCCTTGAGTCCTGAATGAAAACAATCAGTGGCTCTGACGCTAGTATTATGGCATCTGCTATGTCTGCTAGAGAATGTGGTATGTGTTTGTCAATATGTGCCCAATAAATCTTAGTTTCTTTTACCCTACCTTCCATCTCAAATCATATTTCTGAAAACAAATACTTGGGTATTCATAATTTCACCTAATGTTTGTTTTAACTTTTTCCTTTCTATTTATTTTACTTCCAGAGATGTGAAAGGGCAGAATCATTAGCAAAAATAAAATCAAAAGCCTTTTCATTTGTCACTCAGGTAAGTTATTCTTTAATAAGGTAATTTGGAAATTGAGTGGATTTTTTTAAACAATTTATTGAAGTATATCATTCATACATGAACATACATAAACAATAAGTGTTCAGTAAACATTGTGAATTTACAAAACAGACATTCATAACATCATACAGGGCTCCCATACATCCCCCCACCACAAATACTTTGCATTGTTGTGAAACATGTGTTAACAAATTATGAAAGAGCATT
>JAQZBX010078217.1:0-14171 GCA_029593785.1 Cabassous unicinctus
AGTAAAGCAATGAGTAAGGGATTATTTTGGAGTATTTATTACCTGTGTTTTAAAATAACATTTAATTTTAAGCATATATAAGTTTACTTTTAACAATAGTGTTTAACAACTGGTTTGCAAAATTCTTGAAAATATGCCAATCGGTTCTCTCAAGCCTACAGGACATGGCTTGAGCACACTACTTGGGTAGTGAGATTTTTCTCCCTTTATCTTTTTTGTTTTTTTACCTCATGATTGGTAGACTACCAAGCACATAGAGGTCCTAGAGAAGAGTTTATGGCCTTCCAAATGTCTGCTAAAACCACATACTTTCCCAAGGGGTGTGGCAGAGGACACTTTGAGGAGGGTACTTTATGCTTAAAGATGTTGGAAAGTAGTAAGTTGGGTTAAGCATTTGATTTGTAATAACTTTTCCATCCAAATTAATGAATTATACCTTAGGTTTTTGCTGCACATACACAAGAAGCCATCTCCTTCACTGCATTATGGAATTTGTTCAGTCTCACCAGATATAATGCGGGTTAATCCAATCTTAAAATGGAGATATCACTATCTCATGCAGCACACCTGCTTGTCTATTCAAGAGATGCAGGGCATGTCTGTGTAAAGTCAGCATATTCATAGATCTGTAGTTAAAATAAACATCAGATTCAAAGGTGAAAGCCGAACCAGGTTCTTCAGGAGGAATATCCTCCTCACACATAGAGTCAAAGAACTAGCAGAACAGAAAGTCCATTAGTTTATCTGGCAGGCACAAGCTTATGTCTTTATTTCAAAACCTAGCTTCTGCTCTGCTCATTCAAGCATGAGTATGTCACTTGCTAGAAATAGTAAACTAAAATCCCCAAGAGGAGTGACATCATAAAGATATCCAGCAAGGGATGTAAAACTATACAAGCATAATTCCTAAACAGTTATCTCTCCTTGTGACGTTTTGAAACATATACATGAAAATAGAGGTGAATCAAGGCAAAATCACTATTGTTAGCTAGAGATTTGTTCTAAAGATCTGGAGGGGGATGGAATGGGCCAGATGGAAGTTTTTATTTTCACTCTCATAAGCCAGCTTAAGTAGCCTCAAGCAAAGTACCATCCTTTCCCTGCCATAAGAATAGAATAATATGACTCTCTACTTCATGGGGTTGCTATGAAGACTAAGTGAGAGGATGCAAGTAACGCATTTAACCTGTATTCCTAATGCTTGTTACATAGCAATTGTTCAATAAGTGTTAGGTATTTATGGAGACAGAGCATGTTTGCCTCAATGTCCATATCATAGCTGGCCCAAATCACCTGAACCTTCACAGGCTAATTCAGTAGCCCCAAGCATGGTGGTCATGGGAAAAAGGAGAGCACATTCTAAAGTAGGATGAAGGAAAAAGGCTTGGATTACTTGGAACAATTGCAGGCCTCTTACTACTCATGCAGAGTGGGGGGAAAGAGCTAGAAAAGGAAGTTAAAACAGAGAAAAGACAGAGAGAATGAGTGAGTGAGCAACCACTGGCGATCATTTTCAGACCCATGGATGAAGGAAGATGATGGGTTACACCAAGTTACACTAATCTTTTACTTCTTTAGAAATTTCACTTCTAGAAAGGGTGACACAGTCATTGTCCTGAAGGAGTGGAGTAAGTAAGTGTCCTGATTGTAGAATAAAAAGGCTGGAGTAAAGGGGAGGCAGGCAGGAGGAGATGTACAGAGCACAAAGAAAGTATTTAGCTACCCTGAAAGGCCATCATGTTGATTGGTGATCCTTTTTGGAAGAGTTTAATATGAAAGGCTGTCAGTAACATCAGAAATAAAAGCCATGGAATGGGTCATGATAATAGAAGAACAATAGAACTGGATTGCAAGCTATTGGGAGGCAGAGCGAGGAGATTATGTTGCATACCAAAAGGTATTTCAGCAACTCATAATGCCTGTTTGTAGCTATTGAGTATGCTTCCTGTACTTTCTTATGTCCCCATGTCTTTATATTAAACCCCCATTTATTGAGGCAACCTGAGTGAATCTGTGTTCCCTGCAATCCCAGAACATACTGCTTCTACATGATTTCTTCCATTATCTATATTCTATATATTCTTTTTCTTAGAAATGTCTTGATGTTAGTCCTGCCCAGACATATCGAGTGTTTGTCTTTCATGCCTGTTAATAGCCAAAGTGAGTGAACATGAGAAACATATTACTCAAAATCTTTCCTTATGTCCCCCTTTGCCTAACTCAGAAAAATGTGTCCACTTGCCTCCATCCTCCATCCTTTTCATGGGTCATTTAGCACAGCCCCAGACCTACAAATGAAGAGATCCCCTTTCTCTTTTTCTACTGACACTTTCTAAGGTTATTTCAGGGAAATATCTTCAAATTGCATTCTTTTCTTTCTTCCTCTCCATTGAATTATCTTTCTTCCCTATCTCTTACTTCTATTTGGGGGCTGTGGCAATTGAAAGTTTGGTGCTAATTCTTCATTATAATAGTATTATGTATTCACACCATTGATGTGGCTTTATGGTTGGTGGAATTACTTTCTTCCTCCATGAATTTGAACTTGGTCATATGACTTTCTTTAGCCAATGGTATCTTAGCTTGGCACAATGCTAGTAGAGACTTAAAATATGCTAGCCTTTCAGAGTTTGCCCTCTTGCTCTCCTTATTTCTGTCATAAGTACATACCTTGGAGCCACTGGCTCACGGAAGACAAGAAACACATTGAGCATACCTGGATCAACCTGCAACATGGAGCCAACTTGGTCAAGGCTGGTCTGTACCCTTCAACCCCTGCTGACACATAGATATGTAAGTGAGAAATAAATGCCTATGGTTGTGTGCCACTGAGAAGTGATGGTTGCTTTGTTACATAGCAAAAGCATATTGGTAGGGAGCCAACAATGGCTTTGAATTGGTTATAAACCTCACATACCTCTTACTATTTTTGTAGAAATTGTCTTATGGAAATCTTTTTTACGTAGTAATGGATACTTCACTTTGGGAATGTTGTTTAACTCAGAGCCCTCAGTTTCATAATTATAGCAATGAATTCTTCTGCACATTTCCTGACTTCCTGTCTCAAAAAATGTGAATGTGTTCACCAGTTAACCTTTGTCTAGGTAAAAAATCTGGAATTGAGTATTGACACTTCCCTCCTATTTTCCACCCCCAATTTGTTATCCAAGTCAAATCAATTATACCACCTGAACACCATTTAATATCTGTATGCCATCCCTACTATCAGTATCTGATTTTCAGGATATCATGATACCTTGCCTTACATTGAACACTTACCATGAGTCAGGCACTGTGTTGTATTTTGTGTTCTTTCATTTAATTCTTAAAATAGGCCTATGATAAAGTTTATCTCCTCACTGTTTTAAAAGATGAAGGGAATTTTCCAAGGTCACACAAGAGTAATAAAGCCAAAATTTAAACACAGCTCAGGAAAAACTGCTAGTTTAGGTGCCTTCTGAATTCCTTTTCCTTAGACTTGCTACCTTGAAATTCATCCTCAGTGTAGATTTTCCCAAGATGCCAATATTATCATATTTTCTCCCAATGTATCAGTCAGGGTTCCACCAGAGAAACAGAACAAACAGAACATATTCTTTGTCTTAATCTGCTTTCCTGTGGGTGTGAGCCCATTGCAAATGGAGCCACTTAAAGGTGTTATTTTTAGTTAAGGTGTGGTCCAACTGAATGAGGGTGAGTCTAAATCCATATTACTTGAGCCCTTATAAAGAGAAAAAACCAGAAGGCTGGAGTTGGAAAAGATCACACAAAAAGAAGCCGGAAGTCAATAGAAACTGGAAGAGCCAATGAAAGGAGCGGGCATTGCCATGGGGCAAAAGATAGAGATACAAGCCAAGGAACACCAAGGATTGCAGCAAGTCAACACCAGAATGCTACAGACTTTGGAGAGAAAGCAAGCTTTGCCAATATCTTGAGTTTGGATTTCTTTTTGCCTCAAAAACATGAGCCAATAAATTCCCATTGTTTAAGCCAACTCATATTATGGTATTTGGCATGTTTTGTATGGTTTACATATATTTCATTTACTCTTCTTAATAGCATTATAATACAGATATTATTATCATAGATCCATAAATGAGTATTTATAGAAATACAGTTTACTTTCTGAAGGGCTTAGATATTAAGGGATAGAGGCAAAATTTAAATCCAAATCTGTGAAATTCTGAATCTTGCACTCTTTCTTCTATATCTTTCTAAATTCCACTGGAAAAAAATCTGAAAACTGTTTCCTAACTGCCTTCAATTCATTAATTTTTTCTTCAGCTATGTCTGATCAACCTTTGAACTTAACTGTTGATTTAAAAAAAAAAATCTACAAATTTTTAATTTTGAGACTCATATTTCTTTCTTTTACAAATCTGATTGTTTCTGTATCATTGTATTATCTTTTTTTAGTGCTTGGCATAACTTTATCTCTCTAAACAGCTTACACATACTTATAAAGTTTCATTTGGATTTCTCACTTGAGTTTCTCAGACATGAATTCACTTCTTTGTAGGGTCTCTAATTGATCTGTCTTTCTGTGGAATTGCTCAACTTTTTATGACATTTTTCTATGATCTCAGTTCCTATGAAAATTATCCTCTGAAAATGATATTTCCTTGGGACTGTGAGGATCTTCTGATGGGCAATGTCAGAGTTACCTTTATTTGTGTACTTGGAGTCACTAGGTTTTACATTTGTTTCCTGTGTTTTCCATTCCATTTGAGCATTCTAAATGTCCTACCCTTACATGCACACTAAAAAGACCATGTTCAGATTTCTCTGGAGTCATTCTGTTTTCACACATGAAAAGATCTGCATCTGTTAGTAGACATTTTCAATTACCATTCCTGGGCAAGATGCCTTTTCCCTAGGTTTCATTTCATTGAAAGGACCCTAATCCTGGTTCCTTGATGCTGAATCCCATCCCATTGCAGGCATCAAAACTAGTCCCTAAAGTCCCAGGACATTGGCACCTAGCCATGAAGTATCAACTCTTAGTCGCCTTTGAGACTCTGGGTTTCCTTTTTTTCTTTTGGCACTTGGATATTTCCCTTTCTTCCTTTGAACTCAATTGTGGAGAGAGGTTGTTTCCACATTTATCAATCTACCATATTTTAGAATTTCCTCCCTGACTCACTATTTGTAAGGATCAATTTTAACCAGGGTGTGCACATACTTTATCATCAAAATTTTTGAGCAAATTTGGCCACTGTTGATAACTACACAGGATCAATATAACTGCCCTGGTCAGGGTAAATGGTTACCCATAGTTCTAAAGAAATAGTATATCAGAACAACTATAAGAATGGGAAGGCTTTAATTAGTCTATTTTCACTGGAATTGCCAGAAATCTGGGAAACTGAGAAATTTGAACAACAGGGTTCCTATGAGGGCATTTAAAGACTGAGACTGCCTGGTAATTCTCAGTGTCCATGTACAGTCTCTTCATTCCCTGCCTACAATAAGCTATATATTATAGTTTCTAGTCATTAAACTCCTTAATATAAATCTATGCTAGAGCAATTGGCCAGAATGGTTTATAGGGTAAGACGAATGCTATTTGCTTCAATATAGTCTCTATTCCCTAGCTTACTATTTAACAAATAAAGTGTGAACTCCATAAAAAAAAAAATGGATCTGGTTCCTTTATCACAGCTGAGGCTGCCCGGAAGATACTAATTCACATAAAAGTTGAAGGGATATAAAAATGGCATGGTTTTTGAATTTTTACACTGGTACTCTGAATTGGTTGCTATAACTAATAATTTCCTTCTTCTTTAGAAGAGATACAAATTACAAGAAATATTTTTAAAACGCCATCTGCTGATAGGCTATTTATTTATATTCAAGCTCATGTCACAAAGACTGAGATAGAAGTAATTATATTGGCCAGGTATCCATCAGAATTATAGTGGGGGAAACCATTGGTGATTTTATTATCACCACATACAATTTTAGAGTTGGAAGACCTTTGAGATTATACCTTTTACTGTGACCTTAATTAGGCAATCTGACTATTCATCACCATTTGAGGCTGTAGAGAAAATGCTTTCTTTCTATAATCAGCCGACCTCTTTTGTGCATCCCTATTAGAGCAGCTGGTCTTACAGGTCGTTTTCAGCAGCCCCAGCTACTAACAATTCTCTGTAATTATAGTGTTATTGTCTCTACAATATGCAGCAGTGCCCAACAGTCATAACATGATTGTATACACCTGTACAGAAAGAAACAACTTTTGTTGGTGGAGGAGGGCTCATTCTGAGAGCTTAAATCAAACACTGTTCAGCCCCAGAACAGCACCTCGGTAATCTGAGTGTGTTCTTTCCTCTGTCTGGGGTGCATATATTCCTCTTCTCATCCCTGCACCCCAACCAGTCACAATTCCATTTATCCTGTATGAGCCAATTTCCCTGTGACACAATAATTCTACTATTCAGACTATATGCACAAGAAATAATAGCAGTTATGAAGAATGTAACTTTCTGAACAAAGATGAATTGGTTTAAATAGCTAAATATTGGAAATCAACAAATTATGGGGGAATTTTAAAATAAATTATGGTACAATGTGCCATATTAAATACAGAAAGGAGAAACAAGGAAAACACATCATTGTAAGTTGGAAAGACTTCAGATGATTTTAATTTTTTTCTGATTGTGTTTTGATATTTTGTATGACATATATGGATAGCTCTTCAATAAAAATGTTTCCAAAAGGAATTATGCTTACAAACCTATATAATAAGGCAAAAACTTACTTATGGCATAGTTTTGTTTTAAAATATTTTATATACATGTTGACTATGCATTAAAGACATTAAATGGAAATACAAACTGTTAATAGTGTGTTTTCTTATTTCTTCTTACATTTCTATATTCCTAATTTTATAGAACTTTGAATATTTTTGAGATTTCAAAAACCCAAAAAGTTTAATTTTAAAAAGATTCAGCTCAAGTTCTCCTTATTCCCTAAAAACTTTCCTTAGATGTCGTATGTGTGGGTCTATCCACCTGTTCCTATATCACTTGAATCGTAGCTCTGTATATCATTGATCACATTGTATTTTAATGCTTTATAAGAATGATTGTATCCCTCAAGACTCAGTGTCTCAGGATGGACTTCCTGTCTGTTCTCTCTTAAATCTTTGACATCTAGCACATTGCCTGGTACAGTAGACACTTCAATATAAACAGAGTGAATAAATGAATGAATGATTAATGAAGTCTAAAAAAAGTCCTCTTGTCTGGCAGGATGACTGGCATTATGGAAAGGTATTACATAAAATAAGTTTTCTTGTTTTATAGTTATGCCTTAAAAACCACAGGATTATGATGACAATGAAAAATGAATTTATAGCTCAAAAAGCACAGCCAGTCATCTTCTCAAATTAGTACTTAGTCAAAAGGTTTATTTAAAATATATTGAACTATTTTTACAAGTAAATAGATATTGCAAACACACTACTTCTAGGTGAAAATCACTATTTTGGAAATATAATTCTTAATGGCTCAGATAAATGAACTAAAATAATGTTTAGACATATTTTTCTGCAAAAAGAAATAAAAATAAAGCATCTTTTTTTCTCTATTCTGCGCTTTGTCAATTATACTTTTGAAATAGCTCAAATTGATCTTTTTAAAATGGAGACTAAATGTGAATTCCTATTTTGAGGTAAATAATATCTTTACAGGTATCTAGAATCTATTTCTAAGGCCAGTAGAACCATTATTTTCAATTTAAAAATAATTTATTATTTCTGTGAACAATTTAAGTGAAGACACTACTTCATTGGCGCATCTCTGTTTTTTATTTATTTATTTTGCTTATTTGTACCCCTTAGAACATGTTTCCTGTTTAAAAGTAGTCACATGCAGTCCTTAATCTCATTTGCTTACCTTGTTGTCATGGATGTTGGGTACTGGTCACTATGTAGATGGTAATCAAATAGCATATCTGAAGAAACCTTTGTGGTTTAAATCTCTCCTTTGGGAGTAAATATATAAATCATTTAGATGTAGGCAGGATGTTCTATGAGAAAGGTGTTCTAGAGAGAATACCATCAGAGGAAATAGAATGAAAAATTTGGACTGAAAAAATTCATAGTGTTAAAAATATTAAAGAGGTAACAAGACTTTTCAAGGACCAATATCTAGATTTCCATTGAGTGGGTAAATTAGCATCCATTTCATCAGGGTACTGGTTGTAGAGAGAGATTGTCCAAGATTTTTAGCAAACCATGCTTTTATTTATTAGTTAACTATCTCCAGGAACTACTTATTCAAAAAGGCCCAATTACCACATCACTTATACTTTTGAGGAATTACTTGCCTTTGCAAAATCACTCTAACCATCTTGGATGGATAAATAGTAGTATATGAAGTTACACAATTAATTGTGTAATTTTATGTAGTTAAAAAAAGACTAAACTACGATCATAAAACTGGAGTTTCCTGAAGGGTTGCAAAAAAGGAGAAATCATTGGTAAACATACCTCCAGAAATATTGGCTTAACTTGAATAACAGGCAACATCATGTTGAGTGGAGTACCTCAAACCATCACCTTTATCAATAAACACACAGATATTTAAGTACAATAACTTTATTGCCCTGTATAGATCTTCCTACAA
Source organism: Cabassous unicinctus (assembly GCA_029593785.1). NCBI lineage: Eukaryota > Metazoa > Chordata > Mammalia > Cingulata > Chlamyphoridae > Cabassous > Cabassous unicinctus. The sequence goes on from JAQZBX010078217.1 coordinate 8,634, forward strand.
GTCTAAACCTTAATGATCCAATTAGGATCATAAACTATGTAGATTTACCTGAAACTGGAATGACAGAGAAGTAATAGACCAATTGCATACATTACAATAGGCCATTAAAAAGTCCAGAGACCTAAGGTCCAAATTTTAATCTGAGTCTGGTTGCTAAGAATATTAAGCCATTTTCGTGTTGTCATAATATTTATTACAGTCCTTCTGCCCTGGAAGATTGATGAAATTTACTGTCATTGTGGGAATATGATTAACCTATATGAATAGATTATGATCACATAAGAAACTTGATATAATAATATCAAAGTCTTTATACAAAACCAGCATATTTAAACCTACATTGAGGTGGAAATATTAAATCCCTTCATCCTCTATAATTGCTAATTTGAAAATGACATTTCTTATAAGAAAAACTTATTTGGACACATAATGAAAATATACCAGAGCTGTATCTTGCCTTTCTGAATAATTTAAAATGAAAAAATAAGTTCCTGCAAAGCAAATATGATATTTCATTTAGTGAAAGAAGGAGAATCAAATTCATTTGCTAAAGTCAAATAAAAGTCACTGGGTTTTTTGCATTAGTTATATTGTGTAGAGATTTTAATGTAATTTATAATTTCACCTTTTAATTAGAATCTCAATCATTATTTGAAAAACGTATTTTTAATCTTTTTCTGAGATCTGATCAGGGTTAGAAAATCATTGCTTGATTATAGCTTTGATGTTTGACCTGTATTAAAATTATTGACCAACATTTTGTGAAAAGTCTTGACTATCATATGAACAGTTGTCCAAATTTTCTCTCTTCAACAAAATGAGATAATCCTCATAACTGATTCTTAGATTGTTCACATTCATACCCCTAACTTTTCCTTAGAAGATTTTTAAAATCTTATATCACAGATTTAGTTCTTCAGAATCATTCATTTCAGAGTCCCATCTGTATTGGGAATATTGAGGGGTTTAGGGGAAGAAAATGAGGGAATCCTAGAAATTCATCATCTTTTCGTCATCTATCTTGAACATTTTCATTACACATTTTAGGGAATGAGACATAAAGCAGTTAAATGGTAAAATTTTCAGGTAGGCGTAATTTTATCTGAGCACTCTTAAACATCATTTATCTTACTCAAGTTTTTATTTGTTCCATCAGTAAATAATTATTGACTATCTTTGAGCAGAGAACTGTGATCAAAATCACTGAAGGAACACTGAAAATCAGAAAAGGTGCTCTATGAGTTGGAGCATATTTGTTTCCTAAAAGCATAGTTAAGGGAAATTAGATTTATTGAATACCCATTATATGTTAGCCATGACCTCCTGAGCTTATGTTTCTGTAGAGAGCTAAATTGTAATGGGACTGAGATTTAGAAACATCTAATGTGTGGAGATATGAAACCCTTTACCACCAACTCCTCTCTGAATATCTTTTGTATCTGTTAATTTACATGGATGGAGATGTCACTGCAGGAAATACACAAAACCAAAGGAAAACTCTAAAAGTGCGTTCTTAGAGTTCAGACACACACAGATGTACCTGGTAAAGTTAGGGTGGCTATTTACAAGGCAGGGTTGCAGGTTTCCTGCATGTGAGCTTGCTACAAGCCAATAAGGAAACAGTTTGTGGCAAACTAGACTCAGCATTAGAGCCTCAGGATTGGAAGGAAATTGCAGTTTTGGTAATAGAGAGGTTACTGATATCTCAATCCATCTCAGTTAAGCACCTGATGACATGATTATATGTGGGGAAAATGAACTTTATAACAATGATGGGACCAAATAACTCAGTTTTGGCATCTCCACAAATGCATGTTAATGGGTGGAAGCCATTCAACTTCTCACTTTCCAGATGACTGCAAAGGTATCACTACATCATGAAGATTGAGATTATTGGCGACTAAAATTCTGGGGTGTCAGAGAACCATGGTAATGGAGGGGCAGGGAACAGAGCCGAGGATTCTATAGGGACTATGAAGTGGGTCTGGGGACTGCCGAGCCCACATTTATTCAGGGGTGTTGGAAAGTCTGCCTCGGAGAATTCATGGAGCTGCTAGAGTGGGCAATTAGGAATAGATGTTTGTGGAAACCAGGGGTTTAGGAGGTGTAAATGGGCCTGAATCCAATGAGAGTCACATCTTAGATCATCTACCCCAAAGCTTCTGAGGAGAGGAAAATTCAGTCAATGTATGTATGCATGTATATATGTATTTTTATATTGTCAAAGTGGTTTCAAAATGGCAGATTACAAAGCTACCTATGATACAGAGTTTTTTATGCTTTTTAAGTAAAATTGAAGAAAAGAGAAAATAAGTTGAAGCAGAGAATGAGAATCAAAAAGATTAAGTACATCACCTAAGATCACAAAAAAGTCAGAGCCAAGATTTAACTCATGATGCCTGAATTCAAAGTCCAAGCTATATTTTGAGTGGTGATTTCAGATGGTTTGGTAAAAGGCATTTCTGGATGAGAGATTATGAGGTGGGATGGAAAAAAGGAAGGAAGGTCTGTCTGAATTCCTAAGGTGCATTGTTGTGAAGATGCAAAGTTTTTGTGCTTTATTTCCCCTGTATTTCTTTATACAAAAGCCATGTTAAGTTTTATGCTCAATGTATACTTTTAGAAACTACTTATAAAATAACTTCTGGAGAGGATATGTACCTGTGAGTTTACTTCATGTGATTTAAACATAGTGATTCAAAGCAATTTGCCATACAAATATTCACAATTCAAGCCAATATGCTGTATTATTGAATTGCTAGGATATTAGACAATTTTGGTATATACTTGTACTATCATAAAGATATTAATTAGTCTATGTTGATATGATTAAAACAGTTACAAAACAAATTAGTAAACAAGCTCTGGTCTATTTGTGTTTTATATTATAAAACAGACAGCAGATCTATTAATAATTACAGGAATAATTTTTAGATGAGGCATAAAAACATCTAGTTTAGAGAAACAATCTAGTTTAGAGAAACAAAATGGTACAGAACAGAATAAAAAATAAAAATTTTTGTTACCTGCCAGTTTTTACAATAGTTAAACTGTAGAAAAAAGTGCATTTTCTACATGATTATTAGAGATTGGAAATAATGTGATTTGTCTTTAAAGATGAGAGTCCAAATACATAGTTTTATTAAGAAAGCTATTTGTTTTATATTCTAAACTGAAGTTAAGATTGAACAAACAATGTATTGAAAAGTGCCTGGGCTTTGAATTTGGACAGTACCGGGTCTCAATTGTATGTCACATCTTAGCTAACTGTGATACCAGACATATTACTTAAGCTCTCAGTTTTGTCATCTGTAAAATGGACTGATAATACTTTTCTTGTTGGATTGTTGTGAGGATGAAATGGGATGATACATGTACAGTAGAGCAAGCACAGGATCGAATTCAATCAATCATTGGGTTTAGATACTATATGCAGTAAACTTACCAAAGTTAATATTTCTGGGACAGATTTAGCTATTTTCTCTTTGCCTAACTATCCCTAGTACCCACATAGATATATCTCATTATACTAAGTGAAAGAGTCCAGATGTTAAATTTATATATCGTATGATTTCATTTATATTTTATTTTGGAAAAATGAAAACTATAGAAATAGAGAAAATATAAGTAGTTGCCAGGGCTGATGTTGGGAAGAGAGGTTGACTACAAAGGCCTATAGGGAAATTTTGTGAAATGATGGAATTGTTCTATATTTTCATTGTGATGATGTTTACATGACTGTATTTGTTTGTCAAAACTCACAGAACTATATTTTTAAAAGGTTGGTTTTATTGTATTGTATGTAAGCTATTAATTAGATATGAAGTCACACACTTTGGAAGAGAACCTCAATCATACTTGGAAAAAGGATATAATTTTGCAGATTTGGTGCACAGACCTAGTGATTTAGCTACAAAGCTCAAAGAAGGAATATAAGATATATTCAGGTATATTCACAAAACTTCTGAAAGAGATCAAGATGGCATGGAGGTGTAAGAGCAACAACAATCATTTAAAAAGTAAGATGAGAAATTGCAGTACTGCTGGAAAAGGGCAAAAGTGAATACTTAATATAGCAGGAAGTCAATGTTGATGTGTTCAAGACTTCCAGAAATAGGACAAATCGAAAAAGAGTGAGCAATGTGAGTGAAATAGATGTTGAGAGGTGTTAATGGATATCTTGCAACAGGTAAATAGTGATAATGCAAGGGTTGGATCACAAATTCTGTTCAAAACTATTAAGGAGATTTGTGTTGCTTATCAGAGAGAATAGATGACCAAAAGATACTTTGTAAGCATTTGAAGGGAGAGATTTAACTGATATTTCCTCTTCATCATAGTGAAAAGCAAGCAGAAATAGCTTTAAACTTCAGCCTAGATTTTTCACATTGGATATTTTTGAAGGATAATCAGGGCAGTATTGCATGGTAGGAACTATGGTGAATAAGAGTATGGAATTGTGAGTCAGAGAGATGAGGCTGGATTAACCTGTTTTCAGTCACTTAGTCACTATAGAATATTGGGCAAGTTCTGTGAAGATCCAATGAGATCCCAGAGCACTTAACCCAGGTACTGGCATAGAGGTAGGACAGAAGAAACCATGTAGCCATGGTGACCATGGAAATGTATCTCTCAGATCTCAGATCACAGGGGTGAAACTGATTGAGGACCACAGCTGCTGGCTCTGAAATCCATCCTCATGCTAGTGCCAAGGCTGTGAGGTGCTTCTAGCCAATGATTGAGTGTGTCAACAATACTAAGAAAGGACCATTCCTGGGAGATGTCGGGTTTCCTCTCACAGGCAACTTTGGCTCAAGGACTCCTCAACAGCCTTGCAAAATTTTCCATAGATATTCACTGCAATCCAAGATGCTTCCATCCAAGCTTTCTTACTTCTTTCCTTCTCTCCTTCACCTTGGATCAGACCTGCATTGTGATCTGATGGCACTCCCAATCTCTCCCAATTTTATCCCCTTTTTTTCTCTCACTGGTGTTTTCTCTAATATTTTCTTGAATGTTTGATTCCATCTTGACCTCTGCTTTCAGAGGACCCCAACTAATACAGACGCTATATGTTACAGCATTGATATTAATAAGCTGTTTCTGCTGGTAATAATTCTTAAAATCAGGAATATAGGTCTTGAAGAGGCTGTAAAGATCTTTAATGCTTGAGGGATTTTTAAAGTGTGATTTATGAAGACAATGAGTAGATAAAGCAATGGTATCCCTGAGTAAGATAGTCCCAAGGACAGCTAAACATGCTCCATATACTATCAGGAAAGACATTAGTTCAGTGGGATAGATGGCTCCATTTCTCTCTTACTGGTTATATTTATTCTTTCTTTTAGACCAACCCTGTGCACTTTTTATCCCACTTTATCAGCGCTTTTCACTTTCTTCTCAGATTAGTTATTTTTTTTTAGCTTTAATAAGTAATCAATAAAAATAATAAGTAATAAGTAATCTGATTTGGAAAAAAAAGCAATCCCCCCCCAAAAAGCCCAAAAGCCAACCCCCCCCCCCAAAACCAACAACATG
>JAQZBX010078218.1:0-14147 GCA_029593785.1 Cabassous unicinctus
TCCACTCTCACCACTCTTACTTGACACAGTGCTGGGAGTTCTCGCCAGTGCAATAAGGCAATAAAAGGAAATAAAAGGCAAACTGATTGGAAAGTAGGAAATAAAACTGTTCCTATTTGCACATGATTGTCTATATAGAAAATCTGAAAGAATCTAGCAAAAAAACTCCTGTACCTGGTAAGTGAGTTCAGTAAGACTGTAGGATACAAGATAAATATACAAAAATAAATTGTAGTTCTTTATACCAGCAATGAACACATAGACATGAAAATTAAAAATACAATGCCATTTATATTTGCTAAAAAAACAAAACCAGTATAAATCAAACAAAACACATATAGGCCTTGTATGCTGAAAACTGCACAACGCCTATGAAAGAAATCAAAGAACTAAATAAAAGGAAAAACAAATGTGTTCATGGATTGGAAGACACAACATAGTAAAGCTGTCAATTCGTCCCCCAGTTGATATACAGATTTAATACAACTCCTATCAAAATTCCAGCAATATTTTTTTGTAAATAGAAAAAAAATTATTCTGTAAGTTATTTGGAAAGGCAAAGGTACTAGAATAGCTAAAACAACTTTGAATAGAAGAATAAAGTGGGAGGAATCAATCTCTCCAACTTCAAATACTGACCTATCACATAGATACCATGTGGTATTGACTGAGAGACACATAGGTCAATGGATCAGAATACAGAGCCTAGAAATAGACTCATACAGATGATGTGTGAAATCCAGATGTCCTCCAAGGAGTGAATGCCCAACTGATATTTTTAAAAGGTACCAACACAATTCAGCGGAGGAAAGGTAACCCTTTTGAGAGATGGTGCTGGAGCAATTGGACAGCCACAGAGAAAAAAAAAAAAATTTCTTGACCTAAGTCTTACACCTTATACAAAAGTTACCCAAAATATATCATGGGGGAAGTAGATGTGGCTCAAGCAATTTAGCTCCCACCTAACCACACGGGAGGTCCGTGGTTCGGTTCCCGATGACTCCTAAAGAAGACAGCGAGCTGGAGCGATGGGCAGGCACAGCAAGCTGACACAACAAGATAATGAAACAAGAGACACAAGAAGAAAAACATAATGAGAGACACAACAAAGCAGGGAGTAGATGTTCCTCAGTGCCTCCTAAAGAGGACAAACAGGATGGCGAGCTGGCACAATGGGCAGGAGCCAGTGAGCTGACACAACAAGATGATGCAACAAGAGACACAAGAAAAAACATAATGAGAGACACAACAAAAGCAGGGATCAGAGGTGTCTTAAGTGATTAGGTGCCTCCCTCCCACATCGGAGGTCCTGGGTTCGGTTCCTGATGCCTCCTAAAGAAACAAAGAAGACAAACAGACACAGCAAATGCAAACAACAAGGGGATGGGGTTTGATAAATAAATAAAATAAATCTTTATATATATACATCTTATGGACTTAAATGTAAAATGCAAACATATAACACTTTGATAAAGTAGAAAATCTTCGAGATCTAGGGCTAGGCAAAGAATTCTTAGATTTGATAATAAAAGCATAATCCACAAAAGGAAAAGCTGATAAACTGGACTTCATCAATATTTAAAATTTTTTCTTCAAAAAGATCCTATTAAGATGGTAAAAAAGCCAAACTACAGACTGGGAAAAAATATTTGCAAACCACATTATCTGACAAAGGACTAGTAACTAAAATATAGCAGGAACTCTCAAAACTCAATAGTAAAAAAGTAAACAAGCCAATTATAATGGAGGCAAAAGACATGAATAGACATTTCACTGAAGAAGATATACAAAGATGGCAAAAAAGCACATGAAAAGATGTTTAACATCATTAGCCATTAAGGAAATGCAAATTAAAACTATAATGATAAACCACTAAATACCTATCAGAATAGCTAAAATAAAAAAGCAACAACAAAAAATCCTGAGGATGTGGATCACGCACACATTGCTGGTGGGATATAAAATGTTACAGCCACTCTGGAAAACAGGCAATTTCTTTAAAAACTACATATAGAACTACCATATCTAGCACTTGCATTCCTGGGCATTTATCCCAGAGAAACAAAAATTTTTGTTCACACAAAAACCAGTATACAAATGTTTACAGCAACTTTATTCATCATAGCCCAAAATGGAAATAACCCAGATGTCTTCCAGGGGGTGAATGGTTAAACAAACTGTGGTACATCCATACCATGGAATACTGCTCAGCAATAAAGAGAATAACTACTGATGCAGGCAACAACCTGGATGAATCTCTAGAGAATTCTGCTGAGTGAAAAAAAGTCCATCCAAGAGGTTTCATATAGTATAATTCCATTTACATAGCATTTGTGAAATGACAGAATTATAGAAATGAAGAACAGATTAGTGGCTGCCAAGGCTGTTAAGGAGGGGTGGGGGTGGAAAGTGGGTGTGGCTATAAAAGGGCAACTTTATTGTGTGGATGGAAACCTTCTGTATCTTGAATGTGTCGATGTCAATATCCTGGTTGTGATGCTGCAGTAATTAGTTGCCATTGGGGGAACCTGGGTAAGGGTTCATGGAATCTCTCTTATTTTTTACAATTGCATGTGCCTCTACAAATACCTCAAAATAAACGTTTAAGTAAAAAAAAACTAGTTTAAAAATCTCAGGATAAAACAGGATGTTGGTATTCACTATTACAAAAAGGAGATATAAGTATCTAAATTTCAAAAAAAAAATTGAAAATTCTTTTCAGGCACCATAATTGAGTCAGATTTTGGTTATGAATTGAAGAGCTGAAGAGAAAGAAGGGATTTTCATTCACAAATCCCAATTCAATTTCCAGGAGCAAAAAAACTATGAAGATACAGACAAAAACTAAATACATGAAATAAGACCCAGCTCTTAGAATCTTAAGAAAGTATAAAGGCTCCAAAAGAAATTCTGTCCTTTCTAGTAGTCTGTAAAACAATATCTGGACTCCTAACACATGGCATTTTTAATCTAGGTGCTTACCTCACAGAATAGCTTATTCCAGAAGGTGGGTCACAGTTGCAATTCAGGGCAAGACAGGCAGAGATGGAGAAGTTGAGGTATTTGTGGTAGAAGAAATAAGGCTAGGGGGAAACACAGGGGCAGCAGGGCCTAAGGTACCAGATCTCTAGCATCGCCTTCCTCATCTGCATACAAATCCTAGCTCCATCTCCTTTACTGAACTTCAAGTAAATCACATAAGTTCTGTGCCACAATTTCCACCCTCTCGAAAACAGAGATAATATTTTTTATCTGCCCATCAAACAGGATATTTTCAAGGATATATATCTTGATGTCTTGCAAATGTGTGAAAAAAAGATACCAAGAAATAGCATTTGCTAATGTGGTCCATTTAAAACCTTTAGTTTAAGTCTAGTTTGTATGAGGAAGCATGCATAATGGAGGATAATGATTTTGAAGGGAGACTGGACAAAGGGAAAGAAAATCAATGAGAAGATTTAAACAAAGTCAATATCTCAGTTTACTTTCTCAGTTGTCTTGTATTGAGGCTACTGGTGGAAAATTCAGTATGGGCTAACGGTTCATAGTACCACAATCCACTAACAAAACCATCTTAATCAGATGGGTTTTCCACAGCATGCTTTAAAAGGCTGAAAAAACTATGTAAATAACCAAATCTCCCAAGATTGCACGTCCAAGGTCTGGGGAGATGCCTTTATCACATGACACTGAAAAATGTTAAGATCATGGAAAGAAGCAGTAATGCACTCTTAAACTTCATTTTACCTGAAAATACAGCACTAATTTAATTTTGTCTCATATTTTAGTTACTCATTCAAGTCCGCCTCCCTCTACTTGAATCTAAGCTCTTTGATTGCAAGAACTACGATTCACACTCATCTTTATACCTTCCAAAGTCCATAATTTTGCATGTAGTTGGCACTCTGCAAATATTAAATTGAACAAATGTGCACATATATAATCTATTATGGCCAGTTTAAAGGAATAAACTTAATGTCTTCCAAAGCAGAGGTTGATCTCCTGATAATATTTCTTACCATTCATCTTCTACAAATTCCTTATTTGTTGAAAGGAATAATAAGCTGAATTATGTGAATGCAATGTTTTGCTGATAATCTAAGAAGCAACTTTAAAAGAGAAGTATACCAGGTATGATGGGCTGCCTTGTTAATAACTGGCTAACATATTACAAAAAAAAAAGAGGCCTAATTTTCTCATCTTTACTTACCAGTGTCCAGTCTTGACTTGACATGCTGATATCTAGGGTTCTGTGGTATCCTTTTGGTGAGATACTAAAAAATAAGAAAATTCACAATTAATGGGCTAATGTAAGGATAAGGGTGGCAAAGTTGGGTAAGAGTCAGATGCTGTAAAAATAGAATAAATGCTAAAATTCCATAGAATTAACAATGGAAGGAGCTTTAGAGGTCTAACCATCCCTTCAGTGTAGGCTCCTCTCTATTTCATCTCCACAGGTAAAGGCGACAATCCTGTTTCTGTCAAAATACTTCCATATTTTGGCAAAATATTTTCATAACATTTTATGACTATACAAAAAGCTTTTAAAAAGTTACTTCTTACATTGAGCCAAAACCAGTCTTCCCACAGTTTCCACCCAGTCCACTGCTGTAATGCAGAATAAATCATCCCCCTCTTCCTCAAGAAATCCGTTAAACTAGCCTTTGCCAATATCTTGTCCCTCTTTTAAATTACACTGTGTATGATGGTTTCTAGGCAATCTCCTCCGGATGACCTGTAGATTATTTTATCAACCTCTCCCCTACAAAGTGGCATGCAAAATCCAGACCTGAGCACAGTGCTCCAGATGCTGTCAAGCCAGGCCCTTGGTTTGGCAGGCCTCTCCGGCTGCTTCCCTGGATTCTGTGGCTCAAAGAAGCCACTACGACGGCAACTGTGCTCATGTCTGCTTAGGCTCATCATGGACTCAGGGTAAGTTTATGGTCAGCAAGAAAGCCTATGCCAGGCTCCCCTGTCCTGTTCTTTGGTAGTTAACTCTTTGAATCCAAGCACAAGACATTTACACATACTAAATTTCAGGAGCATCTGCAAAAGCCATTAACTGAGGTCAGACTGATGGACAAAGACATTACAAAATAAAATAGACTTTTTTGCTCAGGCTTTTTTTCCGGACTATAGGTAAGAAGATTATATGTTCAGTAACGGGTAGTTGTAGAATATGAAATTATAACAGGGTAAAATTTTTCAGCTTCATCCTCTGCTACTCTCCTACACATTTCCACATGGAAGTCCCCAGGATTATCTCCTGATGTGCCAAACTCATTCTGGTCTCCAGTTCTAGCAATTTTTTGCCTAGAATGCCTTTCCCAACTTTTCCTTGGGCAAAACTTTACTTCCTCTGTAAAGGTGTCCTAGGCAGAATTAGGCACTTCCTTTCCCCTGGCTCCCAGAGTACAGACCTCCTCTACCACTGTTTAAACCTCGCCTTCTCTAGTCTAGGATTTCCTTGAAGGCAGGACAATAACTTGGATTTGTATTCTCCCAGAGTCCTAGCACAGGGTAGTATGAAATCAATAAACGAAAATCTAGAATGATCTTGTTATTCCAACTACCTGGTTCCTTAGAAAAGAACATCAAACTTAAATAAACTTGAAAACTATGCCATTGAAAACACAGTTAACTACAGCATGCCCTTTGGGAGGATTAAAAAATCATTTATATATAAAAATACCTTTGCAAATGACCCCCAAAGCATAAAAATAATATAGAGTACTTCAGTGCCTTATAAAATATCTGTTGGTCAGAGTTTTGGATTTCAGAAACCATGAAGAATGTTTTAAAACTGGGGGCACCTATACAGAGTTAACTTTTGATTTTGTCAAATAAGGACATAAAAAAAAAAACCGAAACTCACAACTACCACCTACTATTTTATTACCAAAAAAGTAAGAAAGAAAAAGAAATCACAGAATAAAAGGGACAGTTTGTTATACTGAATAAGTTATTTAAAATCTCACAACATTGTCAGTGCTTTTCACTTCACCCAGGCAAGTGAAAATTTTATCATGGATGCTTAGCATTGGTTCTTAGATGTGTGCTTGGAATTACTGAGCTATTTTATCCTTAGAGAAAGATTGGAAAGCTCCTTTCTCCATCTGATCAGTGGCCCACTATCTATAAGAGAAAGTGACTATGACTCCAATTCTAACTCTTTGCCGGAAGAAGATGGAGGAGATTCTTAAGTGAGAGATGGAAAATAGTCATACTAAAAAGGAGGACAAGTTCCCCATAAGGAAACCACGCAATAGTGAAACAAAACAAAACAAAACAAAATAGAAAAGCAAACAAACAAAACCAGGGAAACCAAGTGCCTGGTAAAATTGAGTTAAGTAAAGTTACTATCAGGCTGCTGTTATCTTTGGCAAAGGGATTTTTTTTTTTCTTTTGCACTCTGTATTTGTATCATTTCTATACTTTATTTCCTGTTTTTACTTTTGTTTTGCTTTTCCCAAGCAAAGCATCTTTTGAAAATTTCCAGGCTAGTCTCTGCTGAACCAAGGGGATTTGTCCATACCTAAGCCAAAATAGCTGAGAAGTGAGGGTGTCTCCAGGGACCAGGTGTGGTGGCAGCAGAATGATGAGGAGAGAGAGTGTGGACAGCTGCAGTCACTGAGCCCTATCCCGCCCCCAGTTTTCCCTTACACAGGCTAATGAGAAATCCATATGTTGCAGCAGAAAAATGTACTGTTTCTTTTCCATGTTCCTATTTCAGTCCAATTTCTTGTTCCTGATTTTCTGGTACCAACCACAACATAAAATTATTTTGCTCCACTGCAATCCATGCACCATAGATTTTATGGAACTGCCATAGTTTTCTTTAAAATTCTTTCTTTAAAATTCTTACTGTTCCTTGACCTAACCAGTTGGCTTTTTTTCAATTACATAAACAGGATGGAATGGTGGAAAGTGAAAGAGCTGAGAAAAGAAGCTGTTTCAAGGAGGACTATTCATTCATTCAACAAAGACTTATTGAGCACTAACCGTTCATTCTGTCGACATTTAGAGTGCCTACTAGGAGTAAGCCACTGTGCTGAGGAGACAGAGGTTTAAAAAAAACCAAAACACAACACAGTCTTTGCCATCCAACTCTGACCATTTGGAAGAAAGACAATTGAAGAAACAGATGCCATATAGCATGGTGAACAGGGAGAGGGAAACTGGGGGTGCAATGGGAGCACGGAAAGTTGGCACCTAATCCAAACTCAAAGAGTAAAAATTGTGTCCTGAGGGGTGAGCTCTGAGCTGAATTCTGAGGGACGAGGAAGTCAGTCAAGCTAAAGGAGTGGTGGATGGGAGCTACAGGGTTCCTAGCAGAGGGAAAAGCATGGACAAAGCACAGAGACTAGAGAGTATAGACAGTTTCAAGAGACCTAAAAGTAAGCAGTAAGCCTGAAGCATAGAGGGCAATATATGAGGCAAAAAGGGGTGAAAGGACAGCTGGAGAGGCAGGCAGGGAAGGATCATAAAGGGCCTTGTGTCCATGCTAAGACACTTGGATTTTATGCTGTAAATTAGTGGTTTTCAATCGATTTTTAAAAAGCCGTTTTATTCATGCACCATATGATCCATTCAAAGCGTACAATCAATGGCTCTCAGTATAATCACAGAGTTGTGCTTTCATCACTATAATCAATTTTAGAACATTTTCACTGCTCCAAAAAGAAAACCCCATATCTCTTATGCCTCTCTATTGTTGACACTTAGCATCGGTGTGGTACCCTTGTTATAGTTAATGGAAGAATGTTGAAATATTACTGTTAATTACAGTCCATCATTTGCATTAGGTGTATTTTTTCCCATATACCACCCTATTATTAACACCTTGTAATAGTGACATACATTTGTTCTAGTTCATGGAAGAACATTCCTATACTTGTACCATTAACCACATTCATCGCAACCAGTCAATTTTGCTCCTCCTCCTTCAGGGGATATTTGGCAAAGACTATTTGGTGACATTTTTGGTTATTGCAACAGGGGGGATGGGGATGCTACTAGCACCTAGTGGGTAGAGGTCAGGCTTGGCTGCTAAACATCCTACAATGATAGGATAGCTCCTCCACAACAAAAAATTAGCTAGCCCCAAATGTCAATAGGGTTGAAGTTGAAAAACTTTGGTATAGATAATAAGGAGTCAAGAAAGAAGGTTTAAGGAAGAGTGATGAGATTGTATTTCCACTTTAGAAAGATAACTCTGGCAGCAATATAGAGAACTAATAGGATTGTAGTCAAGAATGGAGGCAGGAAAATCAGTTAGGAGGCTGTTGTGGCATGAGCATCTATAGTCCTAAGGAAGTGGCAGTGGGAATAAGAGGAAGAAAGAATTTCAAAAAAGTCTTTAAGATGTAAAATCAATATGATTTGAAAGTGACAGGTGTAATAAGAAGAGGACAGTGATACCATCCCCACAAAAAAGGGACTTCAGGAGAAAGCATACACTGGAAAATATGCTGTGTTCAGTTTGGACGTGTTAAGTATGGATATATGTAGGTTATCCAAAATGGAAGTGTCCAGCTGGCTATTTGAGTCTGGATATCAAGAGAGGGATCTGGGCTAGAAAAAATAAGATTTGGGAGTTGTCAGCATAGACTGTTGTCAGGCAGTAGGTGAAACCATGAGAATCAACAAAATCACCCTAGAAGAGTAGGGAGACTGAGAAGAAAACTCCAACATTGAAGGTCACATGTAGAAGAGGAGCCACGGATGAGACTCAGAAGAGGCCATAAGAAAGTGGGTCATGAAAATGAGAAAAGAGAGTTTCAAGAAGAAGGGAATGGTCAACAGTAGCCAATGCTACCAAAAGATCAGCAAATTCAGAAATGTGAATTTGGATTTAGCAAACCAGGACTTTGCTGACAACCCTGGTAAAAGTGTTTATAGTGGACTGATTGAGGCAGAAGCAAAAACAGCAGGTTGCGTGTATAAGAGGGGATGTAATTCCACTTTTTACACCTTACAGGTCCTAAAATGAAAATGCATAAAAAAATAATGATAAATCTATGGTTTTGGACATAAAATGTATAAAGATGTAGTAGGTAACAAGTACAACAAAGGGTGGGGGATGGAGGGGTATAGGAAAACTATTGATGTGTACTATTGAAGTTGGTATCAATACACATATGATTGTTATAGATTTAGAATGTAAAGTTAAGTCCCATGGAAACCACAAAGAAAATATCTGAAAAATATACACTGAAATATACACTGAAGGAACTAAGAAGGGACTCAAAACGGAAAGTAGGCATTAGACTGACTAATTACACTTATTAGTCTTGGTATAAGACTTACAAAAACCAAATAATAAAATAGAAGAAGAAAGTCCTGCATTATTAGCAGTTACTTTAAAGGTAAATGGATTAAACTCTGCAGTCAAAAGGCAGAGATAGGCAGAATCTATAAATAAAGCATGACCCAACTATATGCTATTTACAAGAGATGTACCTTAATTCAAAGGCACAAGTAGGTTGAAAGTGAAAGGATAGCAAAATATATGCCATGCAAATAGTAACCAAAATATAGCTGGGGTAGCTATACTAATGTCATATAAAGTAGACCTTAAGTCAAAAACTGTTACGAGGGACAGAGAAGGTCACTATATACTGAGAAAGGGGTCAATTCAACAAGAAGACAAAGTTATCAGTATATATGTGACTAACAGCAGAGCCCCAAAATTTATGAAGGAAATATTGACAGATTTGATACTAGTAGGATGTTTCAATACACCACCTTCAGTAATGGATAGAATATCTAGACAGAAGATCAATAAGGAAATAGAAGGCTTGACTGATACTATAAACCAGCCAGACCTAATGGACATATTTGGAACACTTTACCCAATGGCAGCAGAATACACATTCTCTACTGCCTATGGGTCACTCTTCAGGATAGACCATATGTTAAGGCACAAAACAAGTCTGAATAAATTCAAAAATTTTGAAATCATACATGGTATCTTCCCTCAACTACAATGGGATGAAGCTAGAAATCAGTAACAGAGGGAGAATGGGAAATTTCATGAATATGTGGAAATTAAACAATGCATTTTTAAACAACCAGTGGGTCAAAGAGGAAATCACAAGGGAAATGTCTTGAGGTGAATGAAAACAAAACCACAATATAACAAAAGTTATGGAATGTCACCAAGGCAGTGCTGAGAGGAAAATTTATACATCTAAATGCTTAGATTAAAAAAGAGAGATCTCAAATCACAGGCCTAACTTCACAACTAGAGGATCTAGAAAAAAGAGAGCCAACTAAACCCATGATGTGCAAAAGAAAGGAAATATCTAAGATTAGAGAGAAGATATATGAAAGACAGAATAAAGAAACAATAGAATCAAT
This sequence comes from Cabassous unicinctus, assembly GCA_029593785.1. Classification (NCBI taxonomy): domain Eukaryota; kingdom Metazoa; phylum Chordata; class Mammalia; order Cingulata; family Chlamyphoridae; genus Cabassous; species Cabassous unicinctus. Next base: position 10,363 of record JAQZBX010078218.1, read on the forward strand.
GAAACCAAAAGTTGGTTTTTGGAAGATATCATCAATATGGTGATGTAAGACATCCACTGAAAAAACCTCACCAGAGATTCAGTGACTAAAAGGACAAATCCCAATTGCTTAGAACTCTGGAGGACGGTAGAGAATGCAGGAGTCCACAAATGCTGAATTGAAGAAAAAGAAAAATATCGGGTAGGAAACTTCATTTCGGACCTACCAGTCCACTTCCCTACTCCTCACTTGGTCCCGCACACCTAGGGAATTGCTCAGAGGCAGCAGCCTGGATCCCTCCCACCTTCCACTGGGACACATATTATAGAGCCACTCACAGCAGTGAATTAGAACCCCATGCCTATCTAGGCACAGGGACCCAAGTAGACAGAGACTCAGGGCAAAACACAAGCCACTGAGGAATGCTGCATACAAAAGGCTCTCCCCAGGAGGATGGGGGGAGAGACCACAGTAGAACTGTGGCTGGCAACTGGTACGCTCACTCAATCCAGAGTCTGTTGGCTGGACCACCTAAATGCAAAAAACAGGACTTTTCTGGAGTGACCCACCTTTCTGGATTGACCCCATCTGGCTCCCCTGGGCAGGATACCCTAATGGGGAAGAAACCAGAGGCAGAAAAGCCTTACAAAGAAAAAAAGTGGGGGAAAGGGAGGCCTAAATTGAACTGCTGTTAAGACAGGAGGGTCCCAGAACTGAAAAGTATAAGAAAACGGGGCACTGAATGATGGAGAGATTTTAAACAAATCATAGGAGCTGGGGAGAAAATTCTGCACAAAAACAAATGGAATAGGTAAAGAGTCCTGGAGAAGGAACAGAGGAAAGAAGCTTTCTCCTGGAGGTGAAGTAATTACACAAAAAGTACAATCTTAAAAATTGTACTGTGCTTATTGAACACAGCACTAGCTTTTAGAATTGCTGGTTTTTTCTATGAACTGGGCCTACGATAAGCAACCAGGTCTAAGGGACCTGCAATTGGCATTGATCTTGGCACCACCTACTCTTGTGTGGGTGTCTTCCAGCACAGAAAAGTGGAGATAATTGCAAACGATCAGGGGAATCCAATTCCTCAAAGCTATGTTGCCTTTATTGATAGCATACAATTGATCAGTGATGCCATGAAGAATCACGCTGCAATGAACCCCATTAACACAATCTGACTGGATGTAGATTTGATGATGCTGTTGTCCAGTCTGATAAGATGCATTGGCCCTTCATGGTGGCAAATGATGTGGGCAAGCCCAAAGTCTAAGTAGAATACAAGAGTGAGACCAAAAGTTTCTATACAGAGGAGGTATCCTCTATGGTTCTGACAAAGATGAAGGAAATTGCAGAAGCCTACCATGGGAAGACTGTTACCAACACTGCTGTCACAGTGCCAGCTCATTTTAATGACTCTCAGCATTAGGGCACCAAAGATGCTGGAACTACTGCCAGCCTCAATGTACTCAGAATCATCAATGGACCAACCGTTGCTGATGTTGTCTATGGCTTAGACAAAAAGGTTGGTGCTGGGAAAAAAGTGCTGATCTTTGACTTAGGAGGTGGCACTTTTGATGTGTCAATCCTCACTACTGAAGATGGACTATTTTAGGTCAAATCTACAGCTGGAGATACTAAGGTGGAGAAGACTTTGACAACTGAATTGTCAACCATTTAATTGCTGAGTTCAAGTGCAAGCATAATAAGGACATCAGTGAGAACAAGAGAGGTGTCTGCCACCTCCATACTGTTTGTTAATAAGCTAAGCAAACTCTCTACTCCAGGACCCAGGCCAGTATTGAGAATGATTCTCTCTATGAAGGAATCAACTTCTATACCTCCATTTCCCATGCCTGGTTTGAAGAACTGAATGTTGACCTGTTATGTGGCACCTTGGACCCTGTGCCAAGCTTGAAAAATAGCAGAAAAATAGCAGAAATATCTAGAAAATGACAATGTCCTGGTGGGAGGTTCTAATCATATCCCCGAGATTCAGAAATTTCTCCAGGACATCTTCAACAGAAAAGAACTAAACAAGAGCATCAACCCCAGTGAGGCTGTTGATTGTGGTATAGCTGTCCAGACAGCAATCCTATCTGGAGACAAATCTGAAAACATTCAAGATTTGCTGCTCTTAGATGTCACTCCTCTTTCCTTTCGTATTGAAACTGCTGTTGGAGTCATGATTGTCCTCATCAAGCACAATACCACCATTCCCACCAAGCAGTCGCAGACTTTCACTACATACTCTGACAACCAGCATGGTGTGCTCATTCAGGTTTATGAAGGTGAGCATGCCATGACCAAGGATAACAATCTGCTTGGCAAGTTTGAATTCACAGGATACCTCCTGCCCCACATGACGTTCCTCGGATTGAAATCATCTTTGATATTGATGCCAATGGCATCTTCAATGTTTCTGCTGTAGATAAGAATACAGGAAAAGAGAACAAGATTACCATCACTAAAGACAGGAGCCATTTGAGCAAAGAAGACATTAAGTGCATGGGTCCAGGAAGCTGAGAAGTATGAAGCTGAAGATGAGAAGCAGAAAGACAAAGCATACTCTAAGAATTTGCTTGAATCCTGTGCATTTAACATGAAAGAAACAGTTGAAGATGAGAAACTTCAAGGGAAGATCAATGATGAGGACAAACAGAAGATTCTTGACAAATGTAATGAAACCATCACCTGGCTCAATAAGAATCAGACTGAAGAGAAGGGGGAATTTGAACATCAGCAGAAACAGCTGGAGAAAGTCTGCAACCCCATCATTACCAAGCTGTACCAGAGTGCAGGAAGCATGCCAAGGGGAATGCCTGGGGGCTTCTCTGGTGGTAGAGTACCTCCATCTACTGGTGCTTCTTCTAGATACACCATTGATATGTTGATTAAATAAGCATACATACTTAGCATTGTTCCATAGTAAAAAACTGAAGGAACCAAATTTGTAGCACATTCTGTGGCAGTTTAAAGTTCAGCTGCTATATAAAATTCCTGGGCATTCTCAATACTTGACTAGAGAATATATGCACAGGGAAAGGACATAACATTGCACTTCATAAGCACTGTATTTTAAGTGGAAAATGCAATGTCAAATAAAATTATTTAAAATTGGGGGAAAAATTGTATTGTATATCCAGGGCAAGAATCAGATGAAGAACTAAGAAAATCTGACCAAACACAGGCTATTCTAAAGGTCTAGAATAAGTTGGATCAAGCATCAAAGAAGAGCATTAATACAAAGCCAATCAACAATAAAACCCAAGAGGGAGAAACAGACCTTCAGAGCTAACTCATCAAGACAGTCAGATGCCTAGAACAAAGCAAAAAAATTGAAAGCCATACCTTAATATGGCTTAGTCAAGGGAACAAATTAAAACTTCACAGGAGACACAAAATTTGAGCAACTAATCAAAGTTCAAGGAGATGAAGGAAAATAAGCATAAAGAGATAACTATTAAGAAGACAATTTGTGAGAATAAAGAAGAATTTGAAAATATAACAAGAAACAACAGAAATTATGAGGTTGAAAGGCACAATAGTAGAGATTAAAAATACGCTAGGGAGTGGATGCAGCTCAAGAGGTTGAGTGCCTGCTCCCCATGTAAGAGGTCCTGGGTTCAATCCCCAGTACTTCCTGTGGCAGTTTGATATTATTTATGAATATCCAAAAAGAGATATTGATTATGTTTATAAACTGGTCTGTTCCTCTGGGTGTGATACCCTTTTGGTTATTCAAAGGTTTTATGTTTACTTGATTATGTTAAGATGAGGGCTTTCATTCAACCATGTCATTAGGGCAA
>JAQZBX010078219.1:0-14158 GCA_029593785.1 Cabassous unicinctus
AAAAAAACAATTTGTAGGCCTTTTGATCCTCAGTATTATGAAGATGAATTTGAAGATGAGAAAGTGCTTGATGAGGAAGATAGAACCAGGTTAAAATTAAAGGTACATTCCACATTTATCCTTTTTTACTTTTAAGGTTTCCTTTTTTTTTAATGTACTGTGGCCTGGGATTGAATCCGGGACCTCTTTAGTGGGAAGCTGGCACTCAATCACTGAGCCACATCGGCTCCCCTGAGTTGGCCCTCTTGTTTGTTTGCTTGTGTTTTTTTTTTGTTGTGTTTTTTTTGTTTTTGTTTTTAGGAGGCACTGGGACCGAACCTGGGACCTCCCATGTGGGAAGCAGTTGCTCAACCACTTAAGCCATATCTACTCCCAAGTTTCCTTTTATAAAGTAAAACGTAGGAATAACTTGAAACTTGAGCTTATGAAAATGATCTCTTATGTTTCCAGTTCAATCAACAAATCTGTTTAGAACAAAAAATTAAATGTCATTTCAGAGTATTTTTAGGAGAGAAGGTACAAAACCTTTATTTTCCTGTAGAGTTTTGCCCTTTTTCTAAGGCTTTTTTGCAGTTATTATTTCTCAACAGAAGTTAAGATAAAAATTCTTGAAAATTGTTAGCTACTTCCTTCAGGATAGATGATAATGTAGTTGTACATTCAACTGTGTCCATTTATAGTGGGTATATCTTAGCAACTTCCCATGATAGAAATATCCCAGACTCTTTATGGATATTCAACTTATGCACAAAAAGTGGCCTTGCCCTTAGGGGTTTTTTATCTAGCCAGTCTGGGATGGCAAAGCACTACCAGTGCTACATAGGAGTGTTGTCTTTTTTCAGTGAGGTTTTGTATCATCTTCTGCCATAGGCTACAGTGGTAGTACTGGGCAGGATGAATTTTTTTTTAGGAGGTACCAAGCATTGAACCCAAAATCTCAAACATGGAAGCAGGTGCTCAACCACTGAGCTACATCTGCTCCCCTGGGCAAGATGAATTTTGATGCTGTTTTTGTGAGTTGGAGTTCCCCAGCATATGGTTAGGGTAAATTTGGACTCAAAAACAGGTCTCAGGTTTTAGTTTGTGTTAATCAGTTAATTGTTTATCTCTCTTTAAAAAAAAAAAAAAATCCATCCAAGAGCTTTCCTGTATCACAGGCTAATGAACATTTTAGTCCTTCTTTCATAGGTTATGTAGCCCCTTCAAGTGGCCCTGAAATAGGCAGAGGTTTTAACTGCCTACCTCCTATGGGCCCAAAGTCTCATCTCTCCTTTGCAACTTGTAATGTGTCTAACACCACCAGCCTGCATCATATTTAGCTTTGTTTTCACTGTTATGAACTGGAACTCAGAGAAGATTTAAATAAAAATGTCTAGTTAGTAATCCACATGTCTGAGTATTTGGGTTTCGGTGTTGCTAATGTGCTATTTTCTTATAAACTTATTTTGACACAACCTATCAATCCTTGTCACAATTATAAATCACTTAAGGAAAAAAGAACGCATAGTTTAATTGGTTTTCTAATGCCTTTGTGCTTTCAACCAGATAGAAAATACTATACGATGGAGGATACGCCGGGATGAAGAAGGAAATAAAATTAAAGAAAGCAATGCTCGGATAGTCAAGTGGTCAGATGGAAGATGAACACAAAATGACCCAAAAGCATTGAAATACCCATAGCGAGGCCTGGGATGAGAGAAGCTTTCTGTGTATAACCTTATTTTGGGGTCATCTTTCATTAAAAAACTGACAAAATGAAGACTCCGTCATTACCTAGGAAACCTAAGAGAAATAAATAGAGTTGGGGTCAGACAACTGGACAAGTGGGAGACATTAGAAATGGACCCAAGATGTGTTCAGCTCCATGATATTACCTCGTTAAGGTGGAAGACTTAAGGCTAGCTCTCCTCTGTGTGTGAGATAGCAGGCATTATAAATTAATGTTTTTGAAAAAATTTTCTGTTTTACTAATGAAATGAGATTGGGAAAATTACCAAACAGTTGTATTCCAAGAAAGGAAGATAGGTTTTACCTCCTTTTACTTTGAAATATCTTTATTTATTTTTCTCTTATGAATTCAGTATGACAGGATGCTGCAGTTCCATAGCATTTTAAGTAAAGCTAACATCGTACAATGGAAGCTTGAGGACGCACTTAATGTCTACCCTAATAATTGAACTATTTCTTGTTTCAGCATGTCCCTGCATCTAGGCAATGAAGTGTTTGATGTCTACAAAATTCCACTGCAGGGCAACCACAATCACCTGGTTATAAGAGAAGATACTGGTCTACAGGGACAAGCTGTCTTTAAATCTAAGCTCACCTTCAGGTAATCATTTGTATCAATGTATTATTACTTGATCTTAAAGAGGCACTAAGTGGAGATGTTGTATAAAATGCCCAGCACCTCACCAAGACCAGGATCTGGTTCCAATGCTATTTTTTCTAATACTACAAGTTGTTATTTCTCAGGGAGCCAGTTCATGCTATCAAAACTCACCTGAGACCGATAGATACATCAGAAAACCAATGTATTCATTCACATTGATCAGTGCACCTGTCCAGAAGCCTATACACTACCTATCTCTGTTGACCAGCCTGTTGTTTCCCGTTAGTGAAAGCTACTGGGAAGTGAACTGATGACCAGAATGTTGGTGTGCATGCATTGGAGGAAGGAGAAAGAGCTAGATGATGTGACAGACTGGTTACCTGAGGCTGCTGCAGCCTGACCCCTGCAGGGACGCCAGGCAGTAGGAATACTCAGGGCAACTGAGGGGGAAATCCCTGCTGTGCGTCATGTGCTGCCAGGCCATCTCTGGCCTCTGCAGACTCTGCTTCTCTACACCTTCCCTTTGAGGGACACAGTGCTGCTGATTAGGATTCCGCTTTCTTTAACCAGTGGGGCAGTAAAAACACTAACAATGGGCTTTGGGATGATGGAAATGTTCTAAAATTAGATTGCAGTGATGATTGCATAACTTTGGAAATTTTCTGATATGTCAATTATGCCTCAATAAATCTGTGTGATGTTTAAAAGACTGGAACGGACAACTATGAGGTTCTGTTTCACTTCTGTCTTTGTGATCTTGAGGAAAGGTCTCAATCTCTGTACCTATCTATAAAATGGAGATAAAAACATCTACCTCACAGGGACTTTGTATCAAGTAAGTCAAACATGTGAAATGCCACTCAGAATGCCTAGCATATAGTAGGATTCAGTTATGTTGTTCAGCCTCTTTTTGTTTGTTTGTTTGTTTTTAAGCAGTTATTTTTTCTTTTTTTAAACAAATCAATTTTATTGATACATGTTAATAAAGCATACAATTCATCCAAGTTTACAATCAATAGTTGGTATAATCACAAAATTGTGCATTTATCACTTCAATCATTATTAGAGCATTTTCATTATTTCAATAATAATAATAAACATAAAACAGACAAACATGAGAATAAACCAGTTTTGAGAATAGTGGATAAGAAATAAAAAAATAAAATAAAATAAAATAAAAACAAGAAAATTCTCTGATTCCCCTGCTGTACATAGCTGCTACTTCTGTCTATTCTTGCACAATTATTTATTTATTTACTAAGCAGTTTTATTGAGATATATTCACATATCATACAATCTATCCAAAGTGCACAATCAATAGCTTTTAGTATAACCACAGTGTTATGCATTCATCACCACAAAAAATTTTAGAACAATTTCATTACTCCAAAAAGAAAAACTCCACATCCCTTAGCAGTCACCTTTCAATCCCTCTATCCTTCCCCAGCCCTACACAACCACTAATCTAATTCCCTCTTTATAAATTTATTTATATTTACATTTTATATAAATGGAATCATACAATATGTAGTACTTTGTGTCTGGTTTCTTTCACTTAGTATAATGTTTTTGGTTTTTTCTTTTTTTTGCCTGATAGTAACATCTTTTAACATTAACATACATTTGTTCAGTTTCAAAGAAAAATAGTCTTAAATATGCAAAATACCCATATTCACATTTCACATGAGGTTTTACTATGCTATAATAGTCCCATGTTACAATTTTTAGCTTTCCTCCTAGTAATATACATAACCTTAGACTTTTCCCTTCAACCACTGTCAAACCCATATAATAGCACTGCTAGTTACAAACATTATGATGTGCTTTCACCTTTTCTATTCATTTCCAAAGATTAACAAACAACCTTTTTACCAATTCTGCACAAGTTAACCCTCAGCTTTCCATTCTCTAACTTCATTCTATTTTCTGGTGACTTATATTCTAGTTATTAACTCCATGAGTTTACACAACATATTTAGTTCATAGGAGCACAATCATACAATATTTGTCCTTTTGTGTCTGGCTTGCTTCACACAACATAATGTCCTCCAAGTTCATTCATGTTGTCATATGCTTCACGACTTCATTTCTTCTTACAGCTGCATAATATTCCATTGTGTGAATACACCACAATTTGTTTTTCCATTCATTGGTTGATGGATACCTTGTTGTTTCCATCTTTTGGCAATCATGAATAACACTGCTATATCAGTGTGCGGATGTCTGTTTATTTCACTGCTCTCAGTTCTTCTGGGTATACACCCAGTGGTGATTTTGACAGATCACATGGCAAATCTATATTAAACTTCTTTAGAAACTGCCAAACAGCCCTCCACAGTGGCTGTACCTTTCTACATTCTCACCAGCAGTGAATAAGTGTTCTATCTCTCCACATCCTCTCCAACACTTGTAGTTTTCTCTCCTTTTAATAGTGGCCATTATAATAGATGTGAAATGATATCTCATTGTAGTTTTGATTTGCATTTCTCTAATCATGAGTGGTGTTGAGCATTTCTTCATATGTTTTTTTGCCATTTGTATTTCTTCTTTGGAGAAATGTCTATTCAAGTCTTTTGCCCATTTTTTCATCGGGTCGTTTGTCTTTTTATGTTGAGTTATAGCATCTCTTACATATCATGGATATTAAACCCTTACCAGATAGGTGATTTCCATATATTTTCTCCCTTTGAGTTGGCTGCATTTTTCACCCTTTTAACCAAGTCCTTTGAGGAGGTCCCATTTATCTATTTTTCCTTTTGTTGCTCCTGCTTTGGGTGTAAGGTCCAAGAAACTACCACCTACCACAAGGTCTTTAAGTGTTTCCCTACATTTTCTTCTAGTATTTTTATGGGCATGGCTTTTACATTTAGGTCTTTGGTCCATTTTGAGTTGGTTCTTGTACAGGGAGTGAGATTCTGGTCCTCTTTCATTCTCCCAGCACCATTTGTTGAAGAGACTGTTTTGTCCTGTTAACATGGACTTGGTAGATTTGTCAAAAACCAGTTGGCTGTAGAGGTGAGGATTTATTTCTCAACTCTCAACTCTATTCCACTGATCGATGTGTCTAACTTTATGCCAATACCATGCTGTTTTGACCACTATAGCTTTGTAGTATGTTTCAAGATCAGGCAGTGAAAGTCCTCCCACATCACTGCTCTTTTTTAGAATGCTTTTGGCTATTTGGGCACACTTTCTCTTCTAAATGAATTTGGTAATTGCCTTTTCTAATTCTGTAAAGTAAGCTGTTAGAATTTTGATTGGTATTACATTGAATCTATAAATCAGTTTGGGTAGGATTGACATCTTCACGATATTTATTCTTCCAATCCATGAACACAGAATGTCTTTCCATTTGTTTAGGTCTTCATTGATTTCTTTAAGCATTGTTTTGTAGTTTTCTGCATATAGGTCCTGTACTTCTCTGGTTAAACTGATTCCTAGGTATTTGAGTCTTTTTGTTGCTATTGTAAATAGAATTCTTTCCTTGAGTTCCTCCTCAGATTTTTCAATATTAGTGTACAGAAATATTACTGATTTTTGCATGTTGATCTTGTATCCTGCCACTTTGCAGAACTGGTTTTTAGCTCAAGTAGCTTTGTTGTAGACATTTTGGAATTTTCTAAATATAGGATCACATCATCTAAGAATAGTAAGAGTTTTACTTCCACTTTTCCTATTTGGATGCCTTTTATTTATTTATTTTTTCCTAATGCTCTAGCTAGACCTTCTAATACAATGTTGAATAATAGTGGTGACAGTGGGCATTCTTGTCTTGTTCTTGATCTTAGAGGGAAAGCTTTCAACTTTTCCCCATTGAATATGATGTTGACTGTGGGTTTTTCATATATTCCCTTTATCATATTAAGGAATTTTCCTTCTCTTCCTTTCATTCAAAGTATTTTTACTAAAGGATGCTGGATTTTGTCAAATGCCTTTTCTGCATCTACTGAGATGATCATGTGGTTTCTTCCCTTCAATTTGTTAATGTGGTGTATTATGTTGATTGATTTTCTTATGTTGAACCAGCCTTGCATACCAGGAATAAATCTCACTTGGTTGTGATGTATAAGTCTTTTGATATGCTGTTGGATTTGATTCGCAAGTATTTTGTTGAGAATTTTTGCATCTATGTTCATTAGAGAGATTGGTCTGTAATTTTCTATTCTTGTATCTTTTTTTATTAGGGTGATGTTGGCTTCATAAAATGTGTTGGGTAATTTTCCCTCCTCTTCAATTTTTTGGAAGAGTTTAAACAGGATTGGTGTTAATTCTTCTTGAAATGCTTTGTAGAATTCACCCGTGAAGCCATATGGTCCTAGACTTTTCTTTGTTGGGAGATTTTTGATAAATGATTCAATCTCTTAAAATGTGATTGGTTTTGACCAAGTCCTCACAAGGTGGAGTAAATACTTGAGCAGGAAGGAGGAACTGATGCACAAGCCCCCACGGGATTCTTTTAGAACCGGATTGGCCATAATCCACGTGCCCCACTTGGTACTGCCCCTGTTGGAAGAACCAGCGGGTAGCCAGATGGCAAGACAGCCTGTTGGACACAAAGCCCTGAGCACAGAGCAGGGTGTAGAAAGGTGAAGAGTGGATTTGGAGAGGCACTCCTAAGACCACCCAGCACATCCTAATTACCCCTTGGACTCAGAGTCTATCACTTTTCTTCCATTCAGTCTCAAGACACACTGGCCTTATTGTCCTGGAAGACCCCTGTGCTTGCTTCTGCCTTATGGCCTTTGTTTTAGCTAACCCCTTTACCTGGAACATTCTTTCCCACATATTTTTTTGGGCTAACTTTCTCACTTCCGTCTTCGCTCAAATGTCATCCTTTCAAAGAGGACTGACTATTCTGATCACCTTGTTTAACATTGTAACTCACCACCTGGCATTACTGACTTCCCCTTAGCCTGCTCTACTTTTTCTTAATTTCCCATAGCACTTATGATTTTCTACACATTATACTTTACTTGTTTCTTAGTTATATTGTTTATCTTCTCCATCTCCCCACTGAGATGTGAGCTCCAAAAGGGAAAGAATCTCTGTCAGCTTTGGTCTTTGCTGTATTCCAAAGGCTAGATCACACAGTGGGTGCTCAAAGTTTGTGGAAGTAATCAATGTTCCTTCAGTTCCTTCCAGTGAGCTGTATTCCCAGTGCTTTACATGGACAGCTTTACATTAATAGCCCAATGAAGTAGGACTATCCTCATACTTTATAGATGAGGAGGCTGACAGTTTTTCAAAAATTTCAAAAAATTTTTCAATAGAGTTTTTCCTTCTTAGCAATGTGTTCAAGTCACTTGATCCATTCTGTTTTTTATGGAGAGAAAGAATAGAATGGTAAATGAGACAATTCCAACAAGGTAATAACTATGACAGGTTTCCAGGCACTTCATGAAAATTGGGAACTAGTGTAAGCACTAGTGTTGGCAGGATCTGGAGCAGTTTGGATCCTGAGAACAGGAGAGCTAGAACCAGGATGAAGACAAAGTGCTGTCTTGCTAAGTGCTTCTATCACTCAAAACCTCTCTACTCTCTGAAGCAGTATCTGTCTCTGACATTGGAAGTGGCACAACTGACAAGTCTTCACAGCATGTGTACTCAGCCACCCTTTGTTTCAGGGACAGAGAGCAAGAGACATGCTGAAGCAAACTCCAGATGTTGCTGTTAAATTAAAACTACCTTTGTTCTGACTCACAAGCCCCCAGATTTCCTTCCGTTGGGGATGCCAGAAACTATCTGATGGCAGGAATCTACTAAAATGCCTCAATATATGACTAATTACTTGATGCGTTATCACCTAGGATAATACCCCATAGGAAGGATATATTTAGAGTACAAGGGTACTCACCAAAGAATCTGTATAGACGCTACCGCACCCATGTTAAATTACTGATGACTGCTCCCCATATGTATATTTTAATGAATTTAACTCCTTCACTGTCTAAATCCTAACATTTGGGTAATTGAAAATAAATAAAAATGGAGTAATTCACTCTATTCAAAGGAAGCCTAAATTAAAGGCCAGGAGGTAGAACATCTGTTTGTATTTGAAATAAGTAATCCTAATCTAGCAGGAGTCATCACTATATCCTAAAATTTAAATATGTGTAACTGAAAGCAGTTGTTTTAACATGTAAAGTACTCTGTTTTACAGATAAAATAATTTTCCTCTCTAAAAATTGCTGGAGTGTTGCAAATGTATTATAGTGGGTTCAATTAAAAATGATGTATGCAAGAGAAGACACGCAGCAAATGGACACAGCAGCACAAGCAGCAAGGGGGTGGGGATAAATAAAAATAAAATAAATAAATCTTTAAAAAAAAAAATGATGTATGCAGGGAGGGATTTTAGCTCAGTGGTTGAGCGCCTGCTTCTCATGTATGAGTTCCTGGGTTCAATCCCCGTACTTCCTAAAAAAATGTATGTATATTAAGGTCTCAAGAAAGAGTGCTTGTTTGGAAAGGTGTCCTCTAAACAGTCAGAATATGTGCGATACAATTAATTATATACATATATATTTTTCAAAAGTGATGTCACGAAGCTTCAATTTATAAATAAGTATGAAATGTGAAGAACTTGTTTCTGAATATTTTACCTGAATGTATTGTGGAGTATTAGTCAGAAAGATGGGTTGTCAGTGTGAATGACTGGATCTGACAATTCTATGAATTAAACTATTTTAAAATTAAAAAAAAAAAAAAAAGTTATGGTTTGTTATGTTCTTGTATTTCTTGTGGAGTCAATGTAGGTTGTGCATTTCCAGGAATTTGTCCATTTTGTATAGATTGTCTAGTTTGTTGACATACAGTTTCTCAAAATATCACCTGATGATCCTTTTTATTTCTGTGGGGCAGCTGTAACTTCCCCCTTTCATTTCTGATTTTATTTATTTGCATTTTCTCTTTTTTTCTTTGTTAGTCTAGCTATGGGCTTGACAATTTTGTTGGTCTTCTCAAAGAACCACCTTTTGGCTTTGTTGATTTTCTCTATTGATTATTCTCAATTTCATTTATTTTTGCTCGAATCTTTATTATTTCTTTCCTTCTGCTTGCTTTGGGGATGATTTGCAGTTCTTTTTCTAGTTTCTCCAGTTCAGTTAAATCTTTGATTTTAGCTTATCTTTTTTAATATAGGCATACAGGGTTATACATTTCTCTCTTAGGACTGCCTTTTCTGTATCCCATAAGTTTTGATAAGTTGTGTTCTTGTTTTCATTCATCTCAATATATTTACTAATTTCACTTAAAATTTCTTCTTTGACCAATTGTTTAGGAGTGTGTTGCTCAGCCTCCACACATGTGTGAATTTCCCCCTTTCCCGTCTATTATTGATTTCCAGTTTCAGTCCTTTTTCATCTGAGAAGGTGTTTTGTATAATTTTAATCTTTTTATATTTATTGAGAGCTGCACTGTGACCTAAAATGTGGTGTATCCTGGAGAGAGATCCATGAGCACTTAAGAAGAATGTATAACCCGCTGAGTTTGGAATGCAACATTCTGTATATGTCTGTTAGGTCTAGCTCATTTATCTTATCGTTCAAGTTCTCTGTTTCCTTGTTGATCTTCTGCCTAGCTGTTCTATCTAACAATGTGAGTGGTGTTTTGAAGTCTCCAACTATTATTCTGATTGGGGTATGGTGCGCTTCTTGGACATGTAAGTTCATTTCTTTCGTGGGAGTTTGGAAATTTTCAGCTATTATATCCTCAAATACTCTTTCTGTCCCTTTTCCCTTCTCTTCTCCTTCTGGAACTCCCACGACACATACATTGTTGTGTTTCGTGTTGTCATTCAACTTCCTGAGCCCCTTCTCAATTTTTTGCATGCTTTTCTCTCTCCAATTTCAGCTGTTCTATCTTCGGTATCACTTATTCTTTCTTCTGTCATTTCAAGTCTGCTGTATGTGTTTTTTTTTTTTAAGATTTATTTTATTTATTTATTCCCTCCCTTTTTTTGCACTCGCTGTGTTGCTCTCTGTGTCCATTTGTTGTGTGCTCTCTGTGTCTGCTTGTCTTCTCTTCTTCTTGTCTTCTCTTCAGGAGGCACCAGGAACTGATCCTGGGACCTCTAATATGGGAGAGAGGCACTCAATCGCTTGAGCCACCTCAGCTCCCTGGTTTGTTGTTTCTCTCATTGTCTCTTCCCTTTGTCTCTTTTTCTTGTGCCAGCTCTCTGCGCAGGCCAGCTCATCACGCAGGCCAGCTTACTTTCACCAGGATGTCCCGGTTAATGAACCTGGGACACGAACCTGGGACCTCCCATATGGTAGATGGGAGCCCAATTGCTTAAGCCACATCTGCTTCCCTCTAATGTGTTTTGTAAATTTTTTTATTTTTACTGGGAGGTCCCGGGGATCGAACCCAGGTCCCTCCATACGGGAGACGGACATCCAACCATTTGAGCCATATCTGCTCCCCTCCAATGTGTTTTTGATCTCACCTATTGTGTCTTTCATTTCCATGAGCTCTGTTACTTTTCTATTCAGGATTTCAAATTCTTCTTTGTGCTTGCTCAATGTCTTCTTGATGTCATTTATCTCTTTAACCATATTGTCTTCGAACTCATTAATTTGATTTTGGAAATTTGTGTGCATCTTGCTAATTAGTGCTCTCAAATCCTGCGTCTTTCCCGGGGCTTTGATATATTTTTTTTCTTGAGCCATGTCTTTCATTTTTTTAGTATGGCTTGTAATTTTTTGCTGATGTCTAGGCATCTGATTAGGATGGTAGTTTACTCAGATGCTCAATTTCTTTCTCTTTCATAGCAATTTAGTGGCGGGAGGCTGTGTGTTACTGCTGCTCTTTGCTTCTTGATTTGACCTGGAACATTAGGATTGTCCCTGTTATTTGCTCAAAACTGGGTTCTGGACCCAGAAATGGGTTGGAGAACTGCTTCCTAGGGACTCAGGGAGGGAGGCTATAAAGGCCGGAAAAAGCCTCTTTTATTTATTTTTAACTTTTTCGTGCACTTTCTTGTTCTGCCAGCAGATGGCACTCTTTGACAGTGTTTGCTGCAACAGGGACCAGATCAATGTGATAGAGGTTCCTGCCTAGAGGCAAAGAGCCTTGTAATTCAAACTTTCTCAGAGACAGTTCTCCAGCCTTCTCTAGCAGCTCCCTCCATTTTCCCAGATAGGAAATAATTCCACTCCCCTCTGCATCCTCAACAATCAGTCCGGGTTAGTAGAGAAGGAGATTGGGACGGTCGCATCTCTTTAGCCTCTTGCAGGCCACAAGGTAAACAATTGCCTGACCCCACCTGGCTTGAAAGGGCTCCTGGGACACTGCAGACCAAATTTGTGGTTTGAGAGTCCCATGTCTTTCTAGTCTGCCATCTTCCCGGAATTCAAAGTCTCCAACTATTATTGTAGAGATGGCTGTTTCTCCCTTCAGTTTTTCCAGAGTTTGCCTCATGTATTTTGGGGCACCCTAATTAGGTGCATAGATATTTATGACTGTTATTTCTTTCTGGTGGTTTGTCCCCTTTATTAATATATGATGGCCTTCTGTATCTCTTACAATTTTTTTGCATTAAAGTCACATATCCTGGATATTAAACCCTTATTGGATATGTGATTTCCAAATATTTTCTCCCACTGAGTCAGCTGCCTTTTCATCCTTTTGACAAAGTCCTTTGAGGTGCAAAAGTGTTTAATTTTGAGGAGATCCCAATTATTATTTTTTTATTTTTATTTTTGCACGATTTGGGTGTAAGGTCCAAGAAACCAACACCTACCACAAGGTCTTTAAGATGTTTCCCTACATTTTCTTCTAGTAGCTTTATGGCCCTGGCTTTATATTTAGGTCTTTGATCCATTTTGAGTTGATTCTTGTATAGGGAGTGAGATAGGTGTCCTCTTTCATTCTTTTGGTTATAGATATCCAGTTCTCCCAGCACCATTTGTTGAAGAGACTGTTTTGTCCCATTAACATGGACTTGGTAGGTTTGTCAAAAACAAGTTGACAGTATAGGTGGTGAGGGTATATTTCTGGATTCTCAATTCTATTCCCTGATTGATGTATCTATCTTTATGCCAGTACCATGCTGTTTTGAGCACTGTAGCTCTGTAATATGTTTCAAGATCAGGCAATGAAGTTCCTCACACATAGCTCTTCTTTTTTAGAATGCTTTTGGCTATTCGGATGCACTTTCCATTCCAACTGAATTTGGTAATTGCCTTTTCTAATTCTGTAAAGTAGGCTGTTGGAATTTTGATTGGTATTGCATCAGTTTGGGTAGGATTGACATCTTCACAATATTTAGTCTTCCAATCTATGAACACAGGCTATCTTTCCATTTGTTTAGGTTTTTTAAAAATTTCTTTTAGCATTGTTTTGTAGTTTTCTGCATATAGGTCCTGTACTTCTTTGGTTAAATTAATTCCTAGATATATGAGTCTGTTTGTTGCTATTGAGAGTGGAATCTTCCCCCTGATTTCCTCCTCTGATTGTTCAGTACTAGTGTACAAAAACATTACTGATTTTTTTGTTTTGTTTTGTTTTCAATAAGAGTTTATTTTTGTACATTTTAACAACTATTTTCAAGATATTTAAGAAAAATATTTTTCTAATATCAAAATAATCATCTTTGGTTTAGAAATCACACGTATGTGTAATCTTTAACTTAAACTCATAGTTAAGAACTATGACCTAAAATGCTAAACAAAACTTCTCTTTGCCTATACATTTGTCCCCTTTCATAGTCCCATTATGGGACTTTAGAATATTGTCTGTACAAATCACCAGAAATACAAAGAATTAAGATGCCATATCAAAATGTTAAAGAAGCTATAGTAGAGAATTATTTGGCTTAATCATTGACACATATGACACAAACCATCAAAAAAAAAGGCAATATATAAGATAAAGGAAAAGTAAAAAACAACACTGCTAGTGAACATGAAAACAATCACACTATTTAAATTTAATGCATTAAAAACAAAGAAACTTTTTAGAACTGTTATATAACAACTTCCAAAGCACCAAATGCAGCAACACTGAACCCTAACTCAGAAAAGGCACTTTTAAGACAGCAGTCAAATGTATAAATATATCAAATATAGGAAACGATAACTGTAAATGCAGTTAACCAAAGAAAGAGAACAATATGCAGTCTTTCCAGACAGGCTTTCATTTTCTGAAGTAAAGGCTTCTCAAAAAAGCATCATAAAAGGGCAAAAAATATTTATATTTTAAAAAGCAATCATAAGTTCAAAATCCCATAAAAAAGGACTTTTCTTTAAAAGTAGGAAATAGTCTTCAAGCAAAAAAATAGGACAACATAGCTTTAATCATGTTTGCTAACTCTTATGCAACAAACATTTAGTGAGTATTGTTGTTAGTCAACAAATTATTCCAGGTGCTGGAGATACAGAAGTAATTAAGACCCCATCATTAGCTCTAGGGAGCTTAGACTAATGGAGCTGGGTCTACCATTGGCAGCCTTAGTCAAAGTTACCTACTTTGGTCCATAAAATATGGCTAAACTACAATATCACCTCAAACTCTGACATCCTTCAAATCATCTTGTAAATTGAATAATGGTCTACCTAGTTTAATACTTGTAGCACTGTAGCATTATTAATATTAATTATCTACTGATGAAATTAACTTTCATACCAAAAACTTATTATCAAAAATAACATCAGGATCCTGCTTTCACAAAAGCCAAAAAACCAAGAAAAATTTCATTCTGCGTTCACAAAACAACTAGAAAGAGATTATCCTATACATGTGTTACATGTGCAAATATATATGAGGGGAAGTGAAGTACTACACAGTCATTATTTCTACGACTAATCATGCCAAGTCAGTTGTCAGGTCTCA
>JAQZBX010078220.1:0-14155 GCA_029593785.1 Cabassous unicinctus
TCCCTTGCTGCTTATGCTTGCTGTGTCCATTTGCTGTGTGTTTTCTCCGTGTCTGCTTATCTCCCCCTTGCTGTGAGGTCCCACTGCATCAGCCCATCGCGCCGCGCGGGCTGGCCTGCCCTCACAAGGAGGCCCCGGGAAGCGAACCCGGGGCCTCACACATGGTAAACGGGGGCTCTATCAATTGAGCCACACCTGCTTCCTGTTGTGAGGTCTTGCTGCATCAGCCCACCAGGCTGCGCGGGCCGGCCTGCCCTCACAAGGAGGCCCCGGGAAGCGAACCTGGGGCCTCCCATATGGTAAACGGGAGCTCTATCGACTGAGCCACACCCGCTTCCCTCACCCATTTTTTAATTGGGTCGTTTGTCTTTTTAGTGTTGAGTTGTAACATCTCTTTATATATCCTGGATATTAAACCCTTATCAGATATGTGATTTCCAAATATTTTTTCCCACTGAGTTGGCTGCCTTTTCACCCTTCTGACGAAGTCCTGTGAAGTGCAAAAGTGATTAATTTTGAGGAGGTCCCATTTATCTATTTTTTCTTTTGTTGCACGTGCTTTGGGTATAAGGTCCAAGAAACCACCACCTACTACAAGGTCTTGAAGATGTTTCCCTACATTTTCTTCTTGTAGTTTTATGGTCCTGGCTTTTATATTTAGATCTTTGATCCATTTTGAGTTGATTCTTGTATAGGGGGTGAGATAGGGGTCCTCTTTCATTCTTTTGGTTATAGATATCCAGTTCTTCTAACACCATTTGTTGAAGAGACTGTTTTTTCCCATTAGCGTGGCCTTGGTAGATTTGTCAAAAACCAGTTGACTATATAGGTGAGGGTTTGTTTCTGGGTTCTCAATTCTATTCCACTGATCAATGTGTCTATCTTTTTATGCTGTTTTGACCACTGTAGCTTTGTAATATGTTCAAGGCCAGGCAGTGAAATTCCTCCCACGTCGCTCTTCTTTTTTAGAATGCTTTTGGCTATTCAGGTGCGCTTACCCTTCCAGATGAATTTGGTAATTGCCTTCTCTAATTCTATAAAGTAAGCTGTTGGGATTTTGATTGGTATTCCATTGAATCTATAAATCAGTTTGGGCAAGATTGACATCTTCACGATATTTATTCTTCTAATCCATGAACACAGAATGTCTTTCCATTTGTTTAGGTCTTTTTAAATTTCTTTTAGCATTATTTTGTAGTTTTCTGTATATAGGTCCTGTACTTCTCTGGTTAAATTAACTCCTAGGTATTTGAGACTTTTTGATACTATTGAAAATGGAATTTTTCCCCTGATTTCCTCCTCAGGTTGTTCAGTACCACTGTACAAAAACATTACTGATTTTTGGGTGTTGATCTTCTATCCTGCCAGGTTGCTGAACTCATTTATTAGCTCAAGTAGCTTTGTCATGGATACTTCCGGATTTTCTAAGTACAGGATCATGTCATCTGCAGACAGTGAGAGTTTTACTTCCTCTTTTCCTATTTGGATGCCTTTAATTTTTTTTCTTGTCTAATTGCCCTAGCTAGAACTTCTAGTACAATGTTGAATAACAATGGTAACAGTGGGCATCCTTGTCTTGTTCCCGATCATAGAGGGAAAGCTTTCAACCTTTCCTCATTGAGTATGATGTTGGCTGTGGGTTTTTCATATATGCCTTTTATCATATTGGGGAATTTTCCTTTTATTCTTATCTTTTGAAGTGTTTTAATCAAAAAAGGATGCTGGATTTTGTCGAATGCCTTTTCTGCATCTATTGAGATGATCATGTGGTTTTTTTTCCTTCAATTTGTTAATGTGGTGTATTATATAGATTGATTTTCTTATGTTGAACAAGCCTTGCATACCAGGAATAAATCCCACTTGGTCATGATGTATAAGTCTTTTGATACGCTGTTGGATTCGATTTGCAAGTATTTTGTTGAGAATTTTTGCATCTATGTTCATTAGAGACATTGGTCTGTAATTTTCTTTTCTTGTGGAATATTTATCTGGCTTTGGTATTAGGGTGATGTTGGCTTCATAAAATGTGTTGGGTAATTTTCCCTCCTCTTCAATTTTTTGGAAGAGTTTAAACAGGATTGGTGTTAATTCTTTTTGAAATGCTTGGTAGAATTCACCTGTGAAGCCATCTGGTCCTGGACTTTTCTTTGCTGGGAGATTTTTGATGAGGGATTCAATCTCCTTAAATGTGATTGGTTTGTTAAGTTCTTGTATTTCTTATAGTGTTAAGTGTAGGCTGGATGTGCATTTCTAGAAATCTGTCCATTTCATCTAGGTTGTCTAGTTTGTTGGCATATAGTTTCTCATAATATCCTCTTATGATTCTTTTTATTTCTGTGGGGTCATTTGTAAATACCCCCTTTCATTTCTGATTGTATTTATTTGCATCTTCTCTCCTTTTTTCTTTGTTAGTCAAGCGAGCGATTTGTCAATTTATTGATCTTCTCAAAGAACAAGCTTTTGGTTTTGTTGATTTTCTCTATTGTTTTTCTGTTCTCATTTTCATTTATTTCTGCTCTAATATTTATTATTCCTTTCCTTCTGCTTGCTTTGGGATTGGTTTGCCGTTCTTTTTCTAGTTTCTCTAGTTGTTCAGTAAATCTTTGAGTTTAGCTCTTTCTTGTTTTTTAATGTAGGCATTTAGGGCTATAAATTTCCCTCTCAAGACTAACTTTGCTGTATCCAATAAGTTTTGATATGTTGTGTTCTCATTTTCAATTGTCTCAATATATTTACTGATTTCACTTGCAATTTCTTCTTTGACCTACCGATTATTTAGGAGTGCGTTGTTCAGTCTCCACACATTTGCAAATTTACTTTTTCCCTGTCTATTATTGATCTCTAGTTTCATTCCATTATGATCTGAGAAGGTGTTTTGTATAATTTCATTCTTTTTATATTTATTGAGAGCTAAATTGTGACCTAACATGTGGTCTATCCTGGAGAAAGATCCATGGGCACTTGAGAAGAAAGTATAATCCGCTGAGTGTGGATGCAGTGTTCTATATATGTCTGTTAGGTCTAACTTGTTTATCATATTGCTGAAGTTCTCTGTTTCCTTGTTGATCTTCTGTCTAGTTGTTCTATCTAATGATGTGAGTGAGGTGTTGAAGTCTCCAACGATTATTGTAGAAATGCCTATTTCTCCCTTCAGTTTTGCCAGAGTTTGTCTCATATATTTTGGGGCACCCTGGTTAGGTGCATAGATATTAATGACTGTTATATCTTCCTGGTGGATCGTCCCTTTTATTAATATATAATGGCTTTCTGTATCTCTTTTAACTTTTTTGCATTTAAAGTCTGTTTTGTCTGATATTAGTATTGCTACCCCTGCTATTTTCTGGTACTATCTGCATGAAGTATCTTTTTCCAACCTTTCACTTTCAGCCGGTTTGAATCCTTGGATCTAAGGTGAGTTTCTTGTAAGCAGCATATGGATGGCTCATGTTTTTTTATCCACTCTATCAGCTTGTATCTTTTGATTGGGGGAATTTAATCCATTCACATTCAGTGATATAACTGTAAATGCACTATTTACTTCCTCCATTTTATTCTTTGGTTTTCATATGTCATCTTGTTTTTGTTTCTCTTTTTACTCTTTTGGTTATCCCTTCTGCTATTCTTTCTTCTATACTCTCCTCCAAGACTCTCTCTCCTGTGTTTTTCTTTAAGGTTCTAAGGCTTCCTTCAATATTTCCTGTAAAGGTGGATTCTTTTTTGCAAACTCTCTTAGTTTCTGTTTGTTTGTGAATATTTTATGCTCACCTTCATATTTGAAGGACAGTTTTGCTGGATAAAGAATTCTTGGCTGGCAGTTTTTCTCTTTCAGTTTCCTAATTGTATCACACCATTGTGTTCTCGCCTCCATGGTTTCTGAAGAGAAGTCTGCACTAAGTTTTACTGGATGTCCCTTGTACGTGATCATTTGCTTCTCTCTTGCTGCTCTGAGAATTTTCTCTTTATCTTTGGCATTTGACATTCTGAGTAATATGTCTTGGAGTAGGTCTATTTGGATTTATTCTCATTGGGGTATGGTGTGCTTCTTGGACATGTAAGTTCATTTCTTTTGTGAGAGTTGGGGAATTTTCAGCTATTATTTCCTCAAATACTCTTTCTGCCCCTTTTCCCTTCTGCTCCCATTCTGGAACTCCCATGATACGTATGTTGTTGTGTTTTGTGTTGTCTTTCAACTCTCTGAGCCCCTGATGAATTTTTTCCATTCTCTCTCTCTGTTCTTTTCTATCTTCAATTTTAGCTGCTCTGTCTTTGGTATCACTTATTCTTTCTTCTATCATTTCAAGCCTGCTGTTGTATGCCTCAAATGTGTTTTTGACCTCACCTATTGTGTCTTTCATGCCTATGAACACCGTTACTTTTCTGTTCAGGATTTCAAATTCTTCTTTGCGTTCGCTCAATGTCTTCTTGATGTCATTTAGCTCTTTAACCATATTGTCTTTCAAATCATTAATTTGATTTTGGAAACTTGTGCTCATCTCACTGATTAGTTCTCTCAAATTCTGCATCTCTTCTGGAACTTTGACGTATTCCTTTTCTTGGGCCATGTCTTCTATTTTCTTAGAATGGCTCGTAATTTTTTGCTGGTGTTTAGGCATCTGGTTAGGATGTAGTTTACTCAGATGCTCACTCTCTTTCTCTTTTATAGGGATTTAGTGGCAGGAGGCTGTGAGTTACCACAGCTCTTTGGTTTTTGGCTCAATCTGGATCGTTAGGATTGTCCTGCTGGTTGCTCAAAACTTGGCACTGGGCCCAGTAATTGGTTGTAGAGTGACTTCCTAAGGCCTTGGGCAGGGAGACTATAGAGGCCGGGAAAAGCCTCTCCTACTTATTTTCAATTTTCTTATGTGTACTTCGTTGGTCTGCCAGGAGATGGCATTCTTTGGCAGCTCTCAATTCAATGCCTGGTCGGAGTGTATTTGTTTTGACACAGACCAGATCAATATGATAGAGCTTCCTGTCTGGGAGCTAAAAGTCTTGTAATTCAAACTTTCTAAGACAGTTCTCCAGTCTTCTGGCAGCCCCCTCCCTTTTCCTAGCTAGGAAATATTTCCACTCTTCTCTGAGTCCTCAACAATCAGTCCCTTTTAGTAGAGGAGAAGATTGGGAGGTTTGTATATCTTTAGCCCATTGCAAGGCAAACAATGGTGCAGCCCCACCTGGCCTGGAAGGGCTCTTGGGACACAGCAGACCAAACCTGCAAGTCAAGAGCCGAGTCAGCCCCAGGCTCTCTCTCCCCTCTCCTGTGGACTCCTCAACAATTAGTCCCGGCTAGAAAAGAGGGAGATTGTGAGCGTTGGATTTCTCCAGTCCTTTGTAGGCTCCCAGGGCAAACCACCGTGTGGTCCCACCTGGCCTGGAAGGGCCCGTGGGGCACCGCAGCCCAAATTTGTGGGTCAGAACCTGAGTCAGCCTTAGGCTGTGTCTCTATCCCCTTTCCTGGGGTGGTAGATCCCTGGAGGCCCCTTTGTCTATAGTTGCAGGCTGAGAGGCCAGAGAATTCTAAAGAGTCTTTAATGTGGGGGAGGGTGCTGGCAGCAGCAGCTGCTGCTGGTTCCAACTCACAGTTCTGTAGTCACAATTTTCCTCTTTTGTCCCTCTCTTCTCTGGGTGGTATGCAGCCTTCACCTGCTGTCCTAAACCCTAGAAGATCATTTTTGGGGCTGTTTCAGCCTGTCCTCTAGCTGTTTTTCTGGAGAAGAGATTCCTGTGTCTTACTAGTCCACCATCTTCCCGGAAGTCCTGATTCTTTCTTAAAGGAATTATATATATTGTATATATATCCTAATTTTTAATATCATGGATATATATTGCCTTTTTGAGCTTTATATGCCTATAGTTATACATAATATTGTTTTAATCTGGCTCATTTTACTCAACATCATGCTTGCAAGATTCATCCTTGTTGCAAAAATTAATAGTTCATTTATTTTTATTGCTTTGTTAGCTTATTGGTGAATATAAAACAATATAAAAATATATTGTTTGACATTTTTATAAGTCTCTTCTTGCACATATGCACAGATTTCTGTTGAGTAAATATATAAAAGGTAATTTCTGAGTCCAAGAGTATTTGCAACTTCAATGTTAGTAGAAAATGTAAAACTGTTTTTGCAATGTTGTTGTGCCAATTTACATTCCCACCAGCATCTGCTCCACATATTTACCAACAAGTTTTCACTTCGGTTAATTCCAGTCATTCTTGTGTGTGTTCTGGTATCTCCTTGTGGTTTTGATTTTTATTTTCCTGATATCTAATGAAGTTGATCACCTTTTCAAATGTTCATTGGCCATTTGGATTCTTGATGTTTATTATTAATTTATAGATTGTCTACATACTCTGAGTATGTGCAAATATAAATGGCATTTTTACTGTCTTAATCAGGTATTTTGTTGAACAAAAATTATTAATTTTGAAGTCTAATTTATGATTTCTCCCTTTTGGTTAGTGCATTTTGTATCTTGTACATGAAATCTTTCCCAAGCAAGGTCATGATGTTCTTTTCCATTTTATTTTCAGGACATGTTTTGTTTTACCCTTTATATTTAGATCTAAAATCTACTTATAATTCATTGTTGTGGATGGGGAAAGGAAGGATTCAAGAGTGTCTTTTTCAATAAGCATATCTAGTTGACCCCTGAACTGTTCATTCTTTCCTCATGCACAAGTGTCATAAAATCAACTGTCCATATTTGTGAGTCTCTGTATACTCCTATAGGTTTCACTGAAGTTTTTGTTTATCCAAGGGCCAATACCTCATTCTCAAATACTTTATGATAAGTCTTTATATTCCATGGAATAATTCCTATTGTGAGGTAAGTCCTCTTATTACTTTACTTGAGGCATTGATTCTACAGATTAATTTGGAAAGAATTGACATTTTAGAAATAGTGAGTCATGCAATCTATGACTGACTATCCCTCAATCTGTTAAGATTTTAAAATTTCTTTAAAATCTGTTTTTACTATTTTTTAGTTTTGGGGGAGAGTCTTGTATACCTTTTGATAGATTTGTTTTATACATTTTTATTTTTAATAATATTGATGCAAATTATTTTTCTATACTGATCTTGCAGATTTTATGTATCATTTATAATAGTTACTTCAAGATTTTTTATTTCTAAATATACAATCATGTTATGTGAAAATCCTAAAAATTTTGTTACTTCTCTTCCAATGTGATATATTCCATCTGCTTTTCTTTCTTGTAATTATGTAAAGATTTCCAGCATTATATTGAATAGAAGTGGTGATATCAAACGTAATTGTCTTGTTTCTGATCTCAGAAAGTAAGCTTTCAACATTTTAGCATTGAGAATGATGTTTACAGGAGTGTTTTGAATATACTCTTTATCACATTAAGGAAGCCCTGTTCCATGCAATGGTTTACACCAGGAATTGATGTAGAATTTGTCAAATGATTTTTTGGGCATTTATTAATACTATTTAAATTTTCTCCTTTATTGTCAATGTAGTGAATTACATTGACTTTTGAATGATAGCATGATGTTGAGTTTAAAGAACTTCATTGTGATGGAACTTTATGTAGCATTGGATTTGGTTTTTTAATCTTTTGTTTAGGAAATGTGCATGTAAAATCACAAAAGAGATTGGCTAATAATTTTCCTTTCTTGCAATGTTCTCCATTTTCAGTAACAAGGTTACGTTGTCTAATAAAAGCATTTAGGAAGTGTTTCTTTTCTAGCCTATGGTAGATTAAGAATGGTATAATTTCTTCCTTAATTATATGATTCTTGGAAATCTTGGGACCTGGAATTTTCCTTATAGGAAGATTTTTAATTCTTGAATCAATTTTAGGACTATCAGATGTTTAATTTCTTCCTATTTCAGTTTTGGTGAGTGGTACATTTCCTGGAATTTTTCTATTTCACATAAATTTTCAAAGGTATCTTCATTAAGTTGTTCATAATTTTATCTGTGACAGTTTGAAGTTCTTTTTGAATCCCAAAGGATTATGTTCTTAAACTAATCTATTCCTGTGGGTGTGGGTCCCTTTTATTGCATTAAACTCAGTTAAGGGGCCTTTGATTAGATTACTTGATAAGAATGATTTAAGGTTTTTGATTGGACATCAGTGAGGTGTGAGCCACCTTGGGTCTCTGCCCTGTTGCTGGGTCTGATATAAACTGGGAAAATGGAGAAAGAGAGAGACAGAGAAGAAGCTGCCATATTGATCCTGCCATGTGTGAGAGAGGACTGCTGGAAAATACAGAAGCCCCGAGAGGCTGAGAGAGGTCCCAGAGTCTGGAAGCAGCAGAGCACAGAGGCATGAAAAGAGGTCCCTGTGGGGCTGGGCCCACAGAGCAGCTCCATGTCTTGGGATACAAACTCTGCCATATGCCTGATTGCCGTGTGGCAGGACACCAGGATTACCAGTAGCTGACTTTGGTGAGAAAGCATCTCTGATGGTGCCTTGATTTGGACATTTCACTGCCTTGATACTGTAAGCTTTTACCTTAAATAAAATTCCCATTATAAAAGCCAACCCATTTCTGGTACTTTGCATCAGCAGACCTGTAGCAAACTAAGACATCCTCTAATTATCATTTCAATGTTAGGGATTACTAATGATGCCCCTTTTTATTCATGATATTGGTTATTTGTGTCTTCTTTCTTTTTATCCATTTCCCCAGAAATTTATCAATTGTATTAGTCTTTTCAAAGAATCAACTTTTGGTTTTGTTGATTTTTTTCCATTTTAATCTGTGTTTTCTATTTCATATTTTCTTGTTGTTTTTATTTTTAAGTTTCCTTTCTTCTATTTTCTTTTTGCTCAATTTGCTATTCTTTTTTTATGTTCTTGAAATGGATGCTTTAATTATTGATTTTCTCATATATGCATTGAAGTCTATCAATTTCCCATAAACACAGCTTTAGCTGCAACATGCAAGTTTTAATATGTAGCATTTATATTAAGAATCCATTTAACACAGTTTCTCATTTTAGCATGATTTCCTCTATGATCCCTGCATATACAATATAATCTATAAATTATATTTTCAATATTGCTTAATATTTTTTACTTAGCTCTTTACTATTGATTTTTAACTGTGGTGAAAGAATATACTCTACATGACTTCAATCCTGTGAAATTTATTGAAATTCTTTTTGACCCAACATATTGTTTGTTTTGGTAAATGTTCTGTGTGAACATGAAATGAATGTATATTCAGCAAGTTGTTGAATTCAAGTTCTTTCTATCTATCTATCTATCTATCTATCTATCTATCTATCTATCTATCACATTGTATTTGTGAAATGTGTTATTCAAATATTCTGAATCTTTATTTTTTGGCTTCTCATCATATCTGTAACTGAGAGAGATATGTTGAAGTCTATGATGTGTTTGTCTATTTTTCTTTTCAGTTCTGTCCAATATTATTTTATGCATTTTGAAAATATATCATTGGTACATACAAATTTGGAATTATTATATTTTCCTGTTGGAATTCACCTTTTGTTATTATGAAATATCTCTCTATAACTTTTTCCTTAAATTCTATACTCTCTGATATTAGAACAGATTCATAAGCTTAATTTTGATTTGTGTTTTCTCGATTTACACTCTTGAATCCCTCTTCTTTAAACTTTCCTATATCACTATATTATAGTGGATCTTATGTAAACAGCATATCAATTTTTTTTTTCCCCAAGCTGACAATCTTTGCCCTTTTTGGGAGCAGAATTTTGTTTTATTAAATGTCAAACTTGCACTTATTCATTTGCACAACCCTAGAATACATAGAAAGTGGTTTCTGGATCGGAATCCCACACCATTGCAAAAAGAAAACTTATGATCTGAAGTTTGATAATTATTTAGGGATCTTTTATTTTTTAAATAAATTTTACATCCAGTGAAAATACATGCATTTTAAATATCCAGTTTGGTGAATTTTAACATTCAACATAATGCACACTCCTATTAAAATATAGAATATTACCAACACACAAGAAAAATTCCCTCGTGTCTCTTTCCAGTTGAATCTCCACCACAGACAACTGCGTCTCTGATATTTTTCTTAATAGATTAGTTTGCCTGTTTTATAAATTTATATTTATGGAATCATAACATATGTGCTCTTCTGAGTCTGGCTTCTTAGAGAACACTGTTTTTGAAATTCAACCATGATTGTGTATCAGTAGTTTGTCACTTTTTATTGCTCAGCTGTATTTTAATGCATCCATTTTCCTGCTGATGAATATTTGGGTGTTTCTATTTTTAAGGTATCAACAAAACTGATATGGATAGTCTTGTACAAGAATTTTTGTGGGCCTATGTTTTCATTTCTCTTGGGTAAATACCTAGGAGTAGAATTACTGCATCATAAATAGGTATATGTTTAATGTCATGAGAAACTGCCAAATGCTTCTTCAATATATTGAAAAATTTTATACTCCCACCAGCAATGTATACAAATTCCAGTTCCTCCACATCTTCATCAATATTGGTGTCAGTCTTTCAAATTTTAGCCATTTTAGTGGGTATTAGTGGTGTCTTATTGTTTAAATTTGTATTCTATGATAACTAATGATGCTGAACATATTTTTATCTAGTTTATGGGACATTCCATATCTTCCTTTGTGAAATGATTTATCAAATTTTTGCTAATTTTTATAACATTATTCACATTTCTATTATTGAATTTCAGTCTTTGTCTTTTAATGAGAAGTTATTGTTTATATGTATATAATTATTCATATTGGGTTTAAATCTATGAACGAAAAACTATATATTCTCTTTATCTCTGCATTGTTACTTGTTCAGTTCTCTTGCCTTTTTTGGGCTTAAGGAATTTTTATTGCGCCATTATTCCATTTATTAGCTTTTATTTGTGCACTTTTACTAATCCCTTTGGGGTTCCATAGAGATCCCAGCACACACCTCTTGACTTATTAACATCAAAATCTTGTATCCATTTCCTGGGCCGTTTAAGGAACTTCACATGCTTTAACTCTATTTATCCCTCTCTTGATTTGTGTGCATTTTTCATGTATTTTTATTCTACATGTTTTACACTCCAGAAGATATTATTATTTTATACAGTCAACAGACTTATCCATTTATTTTTCCATTCTATTTCTGTTTACTCTTTCCTAATTTACAATATTATCTCTAGGATCCTTTTCCTTTTGTCTGAGCACCTCCTTTACTATTTCCTTTAGGGTAGGCCTAATGGTAAAAAAAAGTATCTGCATTTGTAGACCCAACAACATTTTCATTTTTGTTTTGCTTTGATAGTTTCACTTGATATAGAGATTTAAATTGGCATTTTTCTCTTTTAGTTCTCTGAATATATTATTCTGATATTTTTTAGTCTTATTTTTCCTCCTTTAAAGATGTCTTTTTTGTCTTTATAGTCTTTCTCCTTGTCATTGATTTTTAGCAGTTTTACTAAGATATACCTAGGTGTGGTTGTCACTGAATTTTTTTATTACTTTTATTTTTTATGTTTTTATATTTGATTTTTTAATTTTTATTATCCTGCTTTGGGTTTATAAAACATTTTTCTTTCTTCAATCTTGCAACCTTTTTTTAGCAAGTATCTCTTTAAATGTTGTTCAATCCCATTCTTTCTTCAGCATTCTTCTTCACTCTAAATACACATTAGTCTTTTTCACTATATCCAATGCATCTTTTATGGCCCTTCCTCTAATATCCACCATTTTGTCTCTCTTTTTCACCTATGGAATATTTTCTTTTGCCCTATTCCAGTTTACTCTTTTCCTCTATATCTTGTTATTAAATGGATATGGTAATTTTAATTTCATTTTCAGTCTTAGAATTTCTATTTGATCCTTTTATATGGTTTCCAGTTCTCTGACAAATGTCTCCATCTTGCATTTAATTTTACTTATTTTAAAGCAGGGGTTCTTAATCCCCTTGGGGGTCTGTGGAAAGATTTCAGGGGGTCTGTGAGCTTGAATTGAAGATTCAAAAAACATTATTTTTGTGGGAACGTGTTGGTGCAGGTGTGATATATTTATTAAATACTACACAGTATAGAGTGGGCTTAGTATTTTTTATTTTGATGTAGTGTGTTCTGAGTGCAGTGGATAACTGCCTGCAAAAAGGCTCTTAAGGATGGTGGAGATGGTTTTATGATGCCATGGGAAAATTAAATTTCTAAATGTTTGCCAAAAATGACTGTTTGAACAGATCTTGAACCCTGTTAGGTTATCAGGTATTGAAATTATGGGAAAGTTGTAACACGTAATTTTGAATAATCTTAAAATTCAATTTAAAGACATGCTGATGTTGAGTATCATAAAACTATCTGCCGCTACATTCTGAAAAGGGGTCCATGGTTTTCACCCAACTGGCAAAGGTTTCTGTGGAACAAAAAAAGATTAAGAACCCGTTTTAAAGTCAGTGTCTATTAATTCCATTATTTGTCTTTTCTGACAGTCTAAAATGTTTTCTTGGTTTTTGGTCAAGTCTTGGCTTCCTATATATTCATCTGATTGCCAGATATTTTAATGTATGATTTAATATGAAAAACTGTAGCTACATTGTGACACTCTAGATGATATCTCCCTCCAGAGGGAATTTACTCTTGCTTCTGTTAGGCAGATAGGCTAGGGAAGGAGAAATCACAGCTTAAATTGATCCATTCAAGGAGGAATGTGATTTGATGCTGGGCTTTAGACTTTATGAGGGAAGTTCTATATCTACTTCGGTCTTAATCCTTTCATAGACCAAACTGAATGTTGGGATTGTTTGCCAGGCCTCCTTCCTAGGCCAATCACTCCAATATTTGTCATTGTAGTACCATGACTCTGCTGAACACGAAACTTGGTTCCTCACTCTATAAGCATCTACTTTCAGAATTAGCTACTGCCTCAAATTGAGGAAAATGCAGTATCAATGGCAGGCTCACTCCTTTGGGCTTCCCTTCTTTCAAACTAGGCCCACAATTCATCAGTGCCTAGGCAGTTGTCTTATGGCTTCTAGCAGATTTTTTCCTCTTTAAAACTAAAGCTTAGTGATGTATAATTCATATATAATAAATGCATTCATCATAAATATAGTTAGATAACTTTTGACAAACATATGCAGCAATGTAAGCACCATCAGAATCAAGAATTACAAGTATTCCATATACTCTAAAATTCTCTTGTGCCTTTGTAGTCAATTCTTCCATTCTAAGGCCCAAGCAAACACTGATTTGTTTTAGACTTTTTTGCCTCTTCTAAAATTTAATGTAAATGGAGTCATATGTGTTGTGTCCAGCTTCATTCACTAAGTAGGATTTTGAGTTTCATCCATGTTTTTGGATACATTAGTAGTTTGTTCTCTTTTATTGATTAGCATTCCATTCATATACCATAATGTGTTTATTCATTCACTGGTTGATGAACATTTGGATTATTTCCAATTTGGGACTAGTATGGATAAAGCTGCTATGACACTTCAAGTACAAGTCTTTGAGTGGACACATGCTTTCATATGCTGGCTCATATGATATTTCTTTATTTATAAGAAACTGCAAAGCAATTATTCAAAATGGTTGTACCATTTCATATTAAATAGAAATATATGAGAATTCAAAATTTTCCACATTCCACCTCCATTTGGTATGTCAGCTTTATTAAGTTTAGCAATTCTAGTGGGTGTGTAGTGTAATTATATTGCTATTTTAAATTGCATTTCCCTAATAACAAATAATGTTGAGGATCATTTGATGTGCTCATTGTTAATTTGTTTACCTTATTTTGTGGAAAAAAAAAAAAATCATTCCCCCTTCTTTACAGATCATTTTACTACTGGATTGTTAAGAGTTCAATTGTATATTTTGGAAACAAAACCTTTGCAAGATATATTTTTTTAATATTTTTCCCCATTCCATCGTTTTCCTTTTCATTTTCTCAAGAGTGTCTTTCAAAAACCAGAAACTTTTAATTTTGATAAGTCCAATTTATCATTTTTAATTGCTCATGACTTTTATGTCTTTTTAAAATTTTGCCTACTCCAAGGTTATTAAAATTACTTATATATATACTTGTAGAAATTTCATAGTTTTAGCTTTCATGTATAGGTCTATGATCCATTTCAAATGAAATTTTGTGTGTGGTGTTGGGTAAGACTTAAAGCTCTCTCTCTTTTTTTTTTTTTTTTTTT
>JAQZBX010078221.1:0-14161 GCA_029593785.1 Cabassous unicinctus
CTTCCCTACTCCCTACCCCTTTGCCACAGCCACCCCAAGGAGTAATGGAGTCTGAGCAGCCCCTGGCCTCCCTGCTCAGAATAGCTCCCCCGAGTCCTACAGCACAAGGACTAGCTGCTGCTAGTCCAAATAGTATCTTTGTGTAAAGCAGGAAAGGCCACTGTACTGCAGGGCTTGGGCAGGAGACAGAGGGCTCATTCAAAAGGGGTGAGTGGAGAGAGCTTAGAGAAGAGATTATTTACAGAGGTGTGTTGGGGTTGAGGCATCACAGCAAAGGAGGGTGAGACACTCTGGTAGCAGAGGAGCACCTTACCACCCTAAGAACTGAAGGGACATCAGGAGAAAGTAGTTATGAAAACGCCACATGCAGAGAGACTGCCGGGCACGGGCGGGGGACCTTGATAGAGGGCCTTGCCGCTGCTGAGCCAACAGGTAGGAGGTACACCCCTGCCGCTCTCTCCGCTGGCCTTCCCTTCTGTGGCCCCGGGTCACCTCTTGGCTACACAGGAAGCCAGAGAGCAGGCAGCCTGGCAGAGAAACTCCAGAGAGGCCAGCTTGCCAGGGCAGAGCAGGGGACACAGGGTCTGAGGGCAAACAGAAATGCCCAGCACATCACCCCTTCCTCCAGACATTTGCTGACATCTGCCAGAATGTCATGATATCTGTGCTATTCCGTAATCTCTGATGGTTACGATGAGGGCCATGGTCCCAATGCCGGCAGTGCGTGATCCATGCAACCATTGGTGGTAGGTCCCAGCCTCACTTTACCCGCCCCACCCCCAACACAGGCTAGGCTCTGGCTCCTCCAACACCCTGAACAGAAGTTCTGGCTGCCCAGCATTTGCTTAGCTCCTTCCTCTGCAATCTCCTCCCCCATCTCCACGTCCACTCAAACTGGAAAGCCCAGGACGAATGCTGCCTCCTCCTTGCGGCCTGCCAAGTCCCACTGGCTGGAAGCTGTGTCTCTACACACACACCAGGCTCTTTAGGATTAGAAAGTTGCTCATCCCTCAGTTCATCCCTGAGTCCCCTTGATCAGTCAAGACTCTGTGTCCCCTATGAAAGCATCCAAGAGGCTGTTGGCCCTCTGGTGTTTGTGTTTGTGCCTCTCCCATATCCACTGTGGGAGTAGTGCAGAGAGCACCACGGACTTTAGAGTCCAGCAGGCTCTGCCACCAACCAGCCTATGGCCCCAAGCAAGTCACTTCATCTTTCTGAGCCTCGGTTTCCCCATCGTACCAATAGGAATAATAATCCCTACCTTTCAGGACTGTTGTGAGAACTAGAAGAGATCATGTATGTGGTGATCATGAAACGATAGCTTCCCTTTTCTTCTCCCAATAGACTGGGTGTTCCTCAAGGGCAAAGAG
Organism: Cabassous unicinctus; assembly: GCA_029593785.1. Classification (NCBI taxonomy): domain Eukaryota; kingdom Metazoa; phylum Chordata; class Mammalia; order Cingulata; family Chlamyphoridae; genus Cabassous; species Cabassous unicinctus. Next base: position 1,371 of record JAQZBX010078221.1, read on the forward strand.
GGATCTTGACCCAGACTCAGGCCTCAGCAAGGGCCTGGTGCTCAGGGGTGGGGTGGCATGTACAGTGGTTAGGAGCCCCTGCTCCCTACCTGTGTGATCTGGGCAAGTTACTTGGTGTGGCAGTTTGAGATTATTTGATGAATCCCAAAAAGAGAAAGATTATGTTCTTAACCTAATCCATTCCAGTGAGTGTGATACCCTTTGATTGCATTACATTTGGTTGAGAGTCCTCTGATTAGGTTGGTTGATAAGATCCATTTAGGGCTTTTGATTGGACTACGTCAGTGGGGCATTAAGTGTTGAGCCTCCACCTCTTGCTGAGTCTGATAAAAACGGAGACACAGAGAAAGAGACACACACTGACAGACACAGAAAAAGGAAGACACCATTTTTTATTGTACCATATGAGAGATAACGAGAGGTTTGCTTAAGCAGGAAGCCCCCAGGAGGCTGGGCCCAAGAAGCAGCTCTAGAAGAGGTGGTGAGCCTGGAGGGGAAGGCTGAGACCTCGGCAGAGACCGGCGGCCATCTTGCTTTACCACATGCCCAGACAACAGAAGCTACAGTAGCTGACTTTAGTGAGACAGCAGCCTCTTATGGTGCCCTGAGCTGGACTGCCTTGGAACTGTAAGCTTTTACCACAAATAAATACCCTTTATAAAAGTCAACCCATTTCTGGTACTTTGCATTGGAAGCCCTTTGGCAAACAAAAACGCTTGGCCTCTCTGTGCTGTTTCCTCATCTATAAAACAATCTAAATAGTAGTGGCAGTCCTAGCTAATATCCACATGGGGCTTACTGGGCACCAGGCACTCATTTAAAGGTGTAATGTACAATAACTCACTTACTCCCCCAAAACCACACTGGCAGGTGACATTGTAGCCTTTTGCTGTTCACCAAATATTCTCATTTCTCCTCTCAGGCACTTGGTAGGGTTACATTTGCTTGCCCCTCAGAGTCAGATTTGGTGCATGACTTGCTTTGGCCAATGAAGTGTGAGCTGCGGTGCTGTCTCTTGTGTCCAAGAGGAAGACTTAAAAGTCGGTGCACGATTTGTCACTCTCTCTTTCTCTCTGTCACAGTGACCAGCAATGATCCATATAATGGTTGTTCTGTCAGTCTGGACCTCTGGGTGACAATGACAGGAGCACAGAGCCATGCCCTTGGATGACCCAGGAGGGACAGACAATGTGACTGAGACCAATTTAGGCCACTGAGATCTGGGAGGGGCAAGTCACCATCGCATAACTTAGCTGACCCTGACTGATATCCGTGGGACCCATCATCATTCCCATTTCGTAGATGAGGAAACTGGAGCATCTACATCGTGGTTGTGACTGAATGTGACATGGGTCGATCCATGTAAACTAGCATGTAATAGGCTCTCAATAAGTGTTAGCTATGTCAATAGCCATATCCTAGAGCGATACGGACCTAGGCATAAATATAACCTGGACTGGGCTCTGGCCCAGTGGGTCTGCAGGACAGCTCAGGGCAGCCCCAGGCCATCGTGCCGGGAAAGGAAGGCCAAGGTCTCCACAAGGCCCATGTGCTTGGGCTTTGCACGTCTCTGCTGCTCTGCCATAGGTTGGAGCTTGGAAATCAGCAAACCTCAGCAAATGCCAGCCCTTCCCTTAATTTTTCCCATGTCTGCCCATTGGCCTTGACTCACTAACAATGGCTCCCAGCTACATGTGAGCTGGAAGCCATGGATTTCCTTTTCTTCTGGGTTATATTTCTGGCTATCAGTGGGTGAGTGTCTGCCATCTCCAGTTCACCTGCATGTGGCAGAGCCTGGAAGAGCTGGGCGGCTGCAGAAGGCTTGTGACAGCCAGAGAGAGGCAGACATCCTGGGCACCTTCCTGGCCCATATTCTCAGGTTTTGGTCACCTGCGTCATGTTCTAATCATTCTCGACCGACAAAGGGCAACATTAGCGAACATTACATTTGTGTGAGGCTCCCCAGCCACATTTTCCTTTTCTCTCATATACTCAACCCTCACTGGGTACTGGGTACTGTGCTAGACTGAGATCACTGCCCCTAGCAACACACAATTTTAGGAACAACAGCAGAAGTAACATCAGTTACCCTTTGTGATTGCTTGTTCTGTGTCAGGCCTATGTTAAGCACTTGATATGCGTTTTATCCTCCCAAAAAGTAAAGAGGCAGGGGGTAAGGGTCATCAACATCATTTTCAGATGAAGAAACTGAGACACAGAGAGATTGTAATGGGACCAAAGATCCAACTAGAAAGATGATGGCTCTAGGACTCAAACTCAAGTTGGTCAGACTGCAGAGCCCCAGTGCCTTGACAGCGGTGGCTACACAGGGCTGGGAGGCAGAGAGAAGGGAGCTGGGAGCTCTTCACTTCTGAGAACAGTCTCATAAGCTAACTTTGATTGTCCTCATGGTGCAGATGGAGTTACTGAGACATCCTGAGTGAAATAAGGAATCTGCCCAAATTCACGCAGCAAGCGAGTGGGGGAGCGGGAGTCGTTCTTGAATGTGTGTCCTCAAAGCCTCCTCTGTACAGGATGTTACCAGCCATCTAAAATGGAGACTGATTTCTGTAAAGAAGGGCATCATAGGCCAATAACAACTTTAATGGAGACATAAACAGAGTTTCGAGGGAGCACAGACGAGCGAGTAGCTAACTCTGGAGTAATCAAGGAAGGCTTCCCAGAAGAGATGGCATTTGAATAAAGATGGGAAAGTGGATGTGGCTCAACTGGTTGGGCTCCCATTTACCATATGGGAGGCCCTGGGTTCAATTCCCGGGGCCTCCTGGTGAAGGCAAACTGGCCCGCACCGCGAGGTGAGCTGACAGCATGCACTGCATAGAGAGATGATGCAACAAAGGAAGACAAGCAGACACAGAAAAAGCACAGCAAAACGGACACAGAGAACACAAGCAGCAAGGGGGGAATAAATAAATAAAATAAATCTTAAAAAAAAAAAAAAAGATGGATGAGAAGACCTATCAACGGAACAGTGCAAAGGCCTGGAGGTGTGCCATCTTTCTGGGGGCCCAAGGTATGATGGTCAAGCTAGCCTGAGGCCAGCGTTGCCTGCATGTCTTGGAGGCTGACATTTTGAGAGCCCACTTGCTGAATTTCTCTTTTCCTTCAGCTTGAATGTTCAGACCACTCTAAGGGCAAGGGAAGTTTCAGTCATTCTTATTCCCCATTCTCAGCCCATTCAAAGGAGAGATTTTAGGGGACACACCTGCAGGCAACGGGACAGATGGAATCTTCTGGCCATACCCAATTTCCCTGCTGCACCCAAAGCTATCTGGCAAGTGTTTTAGTTTGCCAAAGGGGTGCAGATGCAAAGGAATTAGTAATTTCAGCTTCATTTCTTTTACATCCACCTGTCCCCATATAGAAGGAAACTGGGTGTGAATAAAAAGGAAATAAAATAATAGGAGCCTTTTAGTCTGGAGCAGTCATTAAATGCTCTCTTTGCCCATCAGACTGGTGTTTAAATGGAGGAGGGTCTGGGTGGGCAGAGGGCGTGTTAACATCTGCATCCGGGTAGCAGCAGGAGATGGGAATAATAGACTTGGAGAACGTCTTCCAGATTGCTCTGAAGAGAGGAAAAACAACGCGTCCCCAAAACGGAAGTAATGGCACACACAACCTCTCCGTGGATCCTGCAGGCAGCAGCAGAGGCCCCACCTTGCTCCTTTTCTAACAGGACTGAATTAATTTGGGGACCACAAAAGCCTGTACTCCCATTTCGATTACAGACAGACCTAGTTTTTGCAGAACTCATTAACTAGCAGGTCTGTGGGGACCTGGGCTTCCAAGCCTTTGCTGGACAAGCACCAGGAGCCGGCTTCTGAGGCATCCAGGCGCTTGGCGTGTGGGCAAAGCCTGTGCTGAAGGCTGAGCCTCCGAGGGAAGCGCTCGCTGTTGCTGTGAGTCTGAAGGAGGCCAGTGTGTGGAGGAGGGAGGGGGCTCCAAACAGGCTTCTCACCCCCAGCACACCAGGCCATGGCCACCAAGGGGCCCCAGCAACTGGGGGTCCTTGAACTTTCCTGTAAAAGACTGTTCCCCCAGTAGTGACAGATCCTGTCAGCGTACAGCAGGTGGGCGCTGGAACCCAGAGGGGAGTCTTGTTCAAATGCTGCCTGGCCTTCAAGTTGCAGCTTCAGGGCCCTCTCCTCCAAGCTTTCCAGGACACCCCGCCTCCCAGGATCCCTCTTACTCCTCCGTGTCTGTTCCTATCCCAAGACAGTAAGCCTGTCATAGCCTGTGCAGTAAATATTTCCATCCAGTTCATATCTCCCCTGCTAAAGTTCCTGAGCGCAGTCTCCTTGAGTTCTTTGTGTTCCCAGGGCTCAGCACATAGCATGTACCACAGTTACTTGTTGAATACCTGAAAGAATAAATGAGTGTAATGAAGTGGTTGTTGGCAAAAAAGAAGAGGGGGAAAGTAGGAGGAGGAGGAGAAACATAAAGTAAAAGGAACACAATAATCCATGTAAATCTTCCTGTGAAGGCTTGGAGTTATGCACCCCAGAAAAACATGCTCTTCATCTTAATCTGTTCCTGTGGGTGTGAACCCACTGTAAATAGGAGGGTTTGCTTCAGTTGAGGTGTGGCCCAGCTTAATCAGGATAGGTCTTAATCCTAGAGTCTTTTACAAGCAGAGTGAAATGCAGACACACACAGAGAGAAAGTCACAGGAAGCAGCCAGAAATCAGTGGAACCCAGAGACGCCGGGAGAGGCGCCATGTGCACTGCCATGTGTCAGAGACGCCCACAGCCAAGGCTCGCCCTCAGCCAGCCCCAACACCACAACCTTCTGAGAGAAAGCAGCACCTTGCTGGCGCCTTGACTTTGGACTTCTCCTAGCCTCAAAACCATGAGCCAATAAATTCCCATTGTTTAAGCCAACCCATTGCATGGTATTTGTTTTAGCAGCCAGGAAACTAAATTTCCCAACAGCTGATAACAGAGGTAAGCAGTCTAACCCAGCTGAGCGGTGACATGCTCACACATTCTAGGCGAGGCTCTGGCATGACAGAGGCAGGATTCCCTCGGTGCAGCCTAACAGTCAGCCAGAGACTCTGGAGCCAGAGGCTTTAGGTTCATTTGGCCAAGTTACTTATCTTCTTTGTGCCTCGGGTTTCTTTCTCCTCTGTAAAATGGGAGTGATAAAATAGTACTTATCTCATGAAGTTGCTGTTTATAAAATGCTCAGAGTGGTGCTAAGCATAGAGTAATGGGACCTGTTCTTTAATCCACTCAAGTGCTGCCGCCTTTCTGTGCCTCCTCATCCCTGCCCGGCCTCTCCCCCAAACCCTCCCGCCTCTCCCACCTCAGAAACCACGCGGTGGGGGCCAACACGTGGAACTGTCAGACCACTATTTTCACCCCCTCCTTATTTCACCCCAGAGGAGAAGCCCCCTTTTCCTTCCTTCCTACTGCTCACGACTCAGTTTAGGCTGCCTCAGACATCCTCTTATACGTAAACACGTCCTCTCAAAACCATGTCTCCTTTCTTCTTTCTTCCACTTCTCCCGACTTACCTTTAATTAAGCATCTTTTTTTGTCTCTTTTATCCTTTCCCTCCCTCATTCTACCTTATTTTGTCCACCTGAGAGCCCCAAGCCTTTGTCTTGGCTGGTAAGTTTAATAGTAATGCTATATTACACTATCCAATACAGTTGCTGCTGGCCACTAGTGGCTATTTATATTTAAATATTTTAAAAATTAAATAAATACATTAAAATTAAATAAAATTAAAGATTCAGTTCATTTGCTTCACAACCCACATTTCAAGTGCTCAGTAGCCACATGTGGTCAGGGGTGAGGGGTACCAGACAGCACTGATAGAGAACATGTCCATCATTGCAGAAAGTTCTCCTGTACAGCATTGCTCTCTGTTCCTCTAAATGAGAGAGAAACAGTTTCCAACTTCTAAAAAGAACAAGACCTAATAAGGAACTAGTCATTTCCTTTACCTATCGATCTATCTATCTACATACGTAAATATCCATTTGTAAGTATTGTGAGAGAAGAATTTCTTGTATTCTATCACTGGCTTCCTTCAAAGGTATTTGGAAGTCCTTTTGGGACTTCATAAAGATTCTATCCCTCATCTAATTCTATTTCTCAAACATCAAATTTAAGATAAACAGCAGTGTATTTCTTACAGAGTTCTGAGGACTTGGAACTTTGCTCACTTACGAGCAGTGCAATGATATCATTAGTTGCGTTGCAATTCAGCCACTGAGCAGCTGCGTGACTTTGGATACATCCCTTCCTCTCCTGGGCCTGCCCTAAAAGGGATGAGTGTAGAGAATTACTAAGAGTCCTCTTTTAGCTCTGAGGAAAGTTTTGTTCTAGATTCGTCTTTTCATGAGATGAATGTATAGAAACATATTGAAGGGCCATTAGGATCCCCAAAGGGTTTATTATGCACCTCTGTGGGCTGGCCTGGGGACCGAAGGACCCTTTAATATCTATTTCTGTGAGAACAGACCTCTGAGGTCCAGACACTGGCTGTGCCTCAGTGGGTGGTCCCTACCTAAGGACCAGCACCTTCACCCTGAGGGGAGCTATTAATAGCAATTGAAGATTTGGCCTGCCAGGGAGCAGGAAGCAAATAATGCCTCCCATCAGTCTTTTTTCCAGACCAGTCATAAAATGTTCTTTTTAAGTGGCCTGATTCGCTCAAGAGAGAAAAGGTGCCAGGCAGACTTTGCTCAACAAAACTTCCGTTCCTGCACTTGTTAAGCCCTCCATGTGTGTTACATTAATCACCTTGATGACGCCAGGAATAGTGCTAGGCTGATATGCCCTTCCTCTGGCATGACCTTTAAGGTGTGGTGCCCGCGCTGCGTGCTCCTCCCGCTGGAGGAGCCCAGCACTTCCTCCTCAGGCCCGCCTTTCCTTGGAAAAACACGGGAGAGGACAGCCCTACAGCGTGGGAGGGCGCGGCCCCACTCCTGCTCTCGGCAGAATGGGCCAGAGGCGGCCAGCTTACCAAACCTGCCCCATCAGCTCTCTCCCCGGAGAATCTGGAGTCAGGACACTCTGCCGCTGACCCATTAGTTCCAGGATATGGAGCAGGAAGATCTTGGAGGCTTGGAGGTTGAAGCTACCATTTAGTGGAGGCCTTGATAGGCCATGTGCAAGCAGATGAGGGAGCAGAAAAGCCAGTCTGCAGAGCAGGGAGAATGAAATAAACGCTCAAAGAGAAGCGAAACGAGAAACCGAGCGTTCTGTGGGGGAGGTGGGGGACAGGGGAGTGGTGGACAGCAGGGTGGGTAAAGTAGGGCCTCTCCACTTCCTGTGAGGTCCAGCTGTACCTTTTGGAACTGGGTACCCCAAGAGTCCCCAGTGTGTTCGGAACTCCCCCTTTTACCTGAGCGCCAAGTGGCTTTCTGTGCCTTGCCTTGAAATGACTCCTGACGGGGCTCTCCGGATCTCAAAACAGAGCGATGACCAAGTCATGGACTGTGTTTGTCTTTGCCATTCTGGTCCCAGGATCTATTTATGTAAATGCCATATGATGGCCCGAGGGCCCCAAAGAAGGAAACTTGATGTGCGGGGACTCAGAAGTTAGACATCAATCACTTCCTTGGTACCTCCTATGTGCCAAGCCGTAAGTAAAGGACAGAGGGGTGTCCTTCTATTTCCATTGCTAACCAGCTTTCGGAGCTCTGTTCATGGAGCCGTCCCAGATCTTCGCAAACACGCACATCCTAGCCAGAGGTGGGCTTTCCCTCCCCCCACACTCCCACGGGATAGTTTCTAAACCTCTATTCAGGCTTCCTACATTCTGCCTTATATTATAGTTCTCAGCATCCCCTCCTGCTCTAACTCACCTGTCCGGCACTAAGCAGGTGCTAATTGGTTTTAGTTGGATAAATTGATAATCATTTGGATCATATTTTTGGTCTTCAATATGTCTAGCCTACTCATTGGTGAGCATCAAAAGCTGTGGCGTTCAAATCCAGGTCTCCAGAATGCTCTGGAATGTGATTAGGCACAACGCCCTCATTTTATAAACAAGGAAACCAAGGCTGAGAGAGAGAACTTATAGACACATCTCAACTTTCTGCTTTCCCAATAAAACTAATCTCACTTTCTCCAGGAAGTCATGTCAGATGCCATCAGTTGAGATAAACCTCTCTCCCCTCCCAACATGCTCCCAGTGCTTGGTGATGTCATTCTATGCAATGATGGTCAAGACGGGCATCCCAAAAAGGAAGTAAGCAGAAGCCCCACTTGGCTCTGGACACTGGGTTTCTATGGAGAGTGCCAGAGCGAGGTTTGGACTAGTTTCAATGGTTTGACTGATGTGCTCACTGAAGTGATTGATGGGACATAATTATTCCTATGTTTGCACCTTTAACTTGGGGAATTCAGTCATTTGTCCATATGCATTTTCTCATGGAGTTGAACAGCTAAAGATGCAGTTCAACATGACCTCCAGGAAGATGGGTTCCTGGCCAGTCTTTTAAGTCTGTGCTGTTCTAATTAAGATCATCGCACCCAATGGTAAAACGTGCATCATCAAATGACTATGAAAACCAGTCGTAACAGAGGCCAGACTAACTTGAGATACCTATGATTTAGGTTACATGTAAACTAAATTTCAGTATGACTGAGACATGATGTTTAAATTTTGGTTCCCTCTTCTAGATCAAGCTGGTAAATATGTTTCATCTCACTTGTCAATGTTCATTGATAAGTGGCAGTGGCTCAGAGCCCTGTGTGAGAAGGATTCTGAGGCTTAGACTTGGGTCTTACAGCATGAAAGTTGGGACATTGAGGAAGACCACTCCAGGCAAAGGATCTAGGATGGGCAAAGGCTCGGTAACTTGGTTCATACATGGGAATGTCCACACCAAGCACCCAGGAGCACTTGACTCCTCCTTCTGATCCCAAAATGACTACAAACCTGGGTGTGGTCCAGTGAACAACAGCTGGGTGATTTGGAGTGAGAGTTTTGGGTGGGAGAGGCTTGCTGTGAGGGAGGTGATGGTGCAGGGCCCCTGTCAACCACAATGGCAGGGAACCCTGAGGAGAGCCAGCTGCAGTGCAATTCTGCAAGGTCACTGTGACCTCCTCCTGCCCGTGGTTCTGCCTCCTCACCCAAGGGGACAAGTGTGTGCCTGCTTCATCAAGAAACTCAAAGTTCATTAAGTCTGCGATTCCCAGCCTGGCAGGCAGTGCCAACGTGGTAGTCCCTCAAGCCCTTCGTGCGTCTGTCTATCCATCCCAGAAATTGGCTAGGTCCCCTGACCAAAGGCAGCCCAGGGACATGGCTTTGCGGCCCTCACCCCAGAAGGGTCCATGGCAGGGGTTCGATCTTGCCTTCGGCCTGCAGCCCCACTCCTGTTCTCCTCATCTCCTGCTATCCCTTCACCTGCAGGTGGACGTTTAACTCCAGGATTTGAATAAAATAAAAACTGACAGTGTGCAGCTCTGCTCAGGACTCAGCTACAAAGGATTCATGCAATTATCTCTGTCAGAATTCATTTTGTCAACGCCCCTCTCCTCTTCAGGTTGCATGCTACTAATATCTTTGGAAAGTTTGGGAAGACTGAGAATAAAATGAGGGAAATGCCAAGAACATCTCCAGGGGAAAGTAGCTCTAGATAGGAACAAACTGGACACCCGGGTGGGGCAAGGGCCGGGTGTGTGAGGGAAAGAGGAGCCCCCGGCGCCGCAGAAAGGCCCAGAATCTCAGGGTGGGAAGGGACCTTAGGGGCAACTTGTCCAACACCCTCTCCTCAGCCCACCATAGTGCAGACCATGACAGACCATGGGGTGGGGGGCGGGCACCCTCACGAGTTTCCCTCTGAGCCTGGTCTGGGTTCCCTGGAGCGCCACCCCCAGGGGTCAGTCCACACTAGAACAGCCAGCAAAGGGCAGCCCTGGGTCTGAGGAGACCCACGGAGCCTAACCCATCCTTTCCCGGGCCCGTCACACACGCGTGCGTGCACACATGCGGAGAATCTTCCTGCTAAGGACTCCCTAACTGATGAAGCCAGCCTGCGCTCCGGCCCTGCACCTGGACAACCCTACTTGGATACATAATCTCAAACCCAATGTATGAAACAGCACCGCTTCTTTGCCCCCAGGTTCCTCTCTACCTAGTCATTCTCAGCTCAGTTAATCACTATTCCGTGTTTGTGGAGTTGCTCTAGCTAAAAACCTCAGAGTCATCCTTGCTTCCTCTGTTTCTCTCAATTCCACCGTCTAATCTGTCGGCAAACCCTATCAGCTCTGCTTTCAGGATCTATCCAGAAGCTGCCACTTCTCACACCTCCCCTGCTGCTACCCTGGTCCAAGCTGCCACCACCTTTCACTTGGATTATAAGCACAGAAGGCTCCTTGCTCATCTTCCTGCTTCCTCACTTGACCTACAGTTTCTTCTCCACATAGCAGCCTGAGTGATCCTTTAAAAATATAAGTCCACTCGTGTCACTCCTCTTCTCGAAGTCCTCTAGGGTCTCCCGGTATCATGCAGAGAAACATCTGGGCCCGCACACTGGTCCACCAGGCTCTGGAGGATGCCGTGACAGGCCCCGGGCAGCAGCACCAGGGGACAGCCCACTGCCACCACCCCTTCAGGGACTACTCAGTGGAAGAAAGTCCCCTCACCTGAGGTCATTCCCCTTCACAGGGTGACCTGCACCCAATGCCTGGTCAACACAGGGGTGTAAGGCCAACTCAGGACATCTTTGAAAGATTAGGCCATCACTGCTCAACTTCTCCCCCTGCTGCATCCTGCTTCCTCTCCTTCTCTTCCTTTCCCTTACACAGGCATTGATCCCAGAAGCATTCCCTAATAAACCTCCTGCTTCCTAATCCCCATTTCAGAATCTTCTGCCTGAAGAAGTCAACTTGTGATACAGACCTATCGCCTTTTCCTCTCTGACCTCAGCTCCCACTACTGTCCCCTCATTTGTTCAGCCCCAGCCACTGGCCTCCTTGCTGTTCCTTGCATATGACAGGCACGTATCTGCCACAGGACCTTTGTCTTTGTTTTCCCCTCTAGCTGGAAGTCCCTCCTTCCATATAGCCACACAGCTGACTCCTCATCTCCTTCATGACTTTACTCAAATATCACCTTCTCAGGGGGGCCTTCCCTGGCCACCCTATCTACAATTGCAATCCCCCTAATACTTCCTAACCCCTGCCCTGTTCCATTTTTCTCCTTAGCCTTTATTACCATCTAATGCACCACCTTGTGTGTTTTGTTCTTTGCCTCCCCCGATATAGTGTAAGTTCCATGAGAGTAGGGATCTTTGTCTGTTTTGTTCAATGTGGAGTTCTTAGTGCTGAAAACAATGCCTGGCAAGAAGTAGGTACTCAGGGAAGAGGATGTGGATCAAACATTTGGGTGCCCACCTACCACATGGAAGGCCCCGGGTTTGGTTCCCGGTGCCTACTAAAGAGGACAAACAAGACAGCAAGCTGACGCAATGGGCTGGTGTGGCAAGCTGACGCAACGAGATGACACAATGAGGAGACACAACAAGCAGTGAGCGGATGTGGCTCAAGCGATTGGGTGCCTGCCTCCCAAATGGGAGGTCCTGGGTTTGGTTCCTAGTGCCTCCTAAAAAGAAGACAAGAAGACACAGAGAGCACACAACAACCAAACAGAGCAGACGGCAAGTGCAAACAATGGGTGGGGGGGAGAAATTTTTTTTAAAAAAGAAGTAGGTACTCAATAAATATGTGCCGAATGAATGAATGAATTAGATTTAGAGCTATGAAATCCATCCATCCATCTATCCATATATCCATCCATCCATCCATCCATCCATCCATCCATATTCAAGCATTTACTGAGCATCTTCTCTGGACACAACACCACGCTAAGCATTGTGGGAAATTCAAAAACAAACAGCAGGGGAGCAGATGTGGCTCAAGCAGTTGGGTGCCCACCTACCACTTGGGAGGTCCTAGATTCAGTTCCCAGTGCCTCCTAAAAAGAAGACTAGCAGACACAGAGAGCAGACAGCAAGTGCAAAAACAATGGGGGGTGGGGTGGGGGAATAAATAAATAAATAAATAAAATCTTAAAATAATAAAAAAATAGCATAATGTCTGTCAAAGATTTCATAATCCAGGAGGAATTGGTCCAGGAGGAACAGGAACACTACAAGGCTGAAAAGGCTCAAAGGAGCTGAAGGTACTGCCAGATGGGGAATGGCTCATGGGAGGCTCCTAGAAGAAGGGTACGGACACTGCTCCTGGGAGGATAGGGGGAATTTAGAGAAGGGGAATTGGAGGGAGGATACCCAGGCCAAGGGAAGGATAGGCACAAAGGTGTGGATTCAGGTTTGGGAAAGAGGCAGCTCAAAGAGGGTAGAGCTTTGGAGAACAGTAGGAAATGTTCTCCAAAGGGAACAGTAGGAAATGTTCTCCAAAGGGAAGGTCAGTGGGATCAGCAGATGAAATCATTGGAACTTCACTCTGTGGTCAGTACAGGAGCCCCCAAAGGTGTCTGGTGATGTGGTCACAAATGCTACATTTCATGGGTTGGAGGAGCAATTATCCAAAGATGGAGGAGGGCACCCAAGGGGAACATCAGAAGTTGGACTGTGGTTTGTATGACAAAAGCACTATTTTAGGAGTCCAGAGAACTGGGCTCCAGTCCAAGTATGACCACTAATTACTCAGGTGATATTTGGTAATACCAAACCACCAAATCCCAGAATCACTGGCTGCCTGGGACCTCAGAGGTCATCTAGTCCAGGTTTTAAAACTCCAAGCTGGGAAATCAATTTACTGATCTGAGAGTGTTTTATTAAAAA
>JAQZBX010078222.1:0-14155 GCA_029593785.1 Cabassous unicinctus
TAACCAAATTGAAAACAAATTTCACCATATTAATGATAAAAATAAATTATAGGAATAGATGTGGCACAAGTGGTTGAGCACCTGCTTCCCATGTATTAGGTCCTGGGTTCAATCCCCAGTATCTCCTCAAAAAAAAAAATTATAAAAAGTATGAAATGGGTGTGTTGTGTCAGGAGGATCAGGCAGAGGTTGGTGGAAAGGGACCACACATACACATAGTCAGGTTGAATTAGTTTCCTGTTTCATCTTCCAAGAGCACATGATCTCACAGGAAACCAAATGACTTCTCAGACATAGCATGTGACAGCACCACTCTCTCAGTCCCAACACCAGCCTCTGCAAAATAGAAGTTTGCTACTCTACTACCCATTAAATTCGGGGTTCACATCCCTATTCTAGGGGAATTTTCCCAGAAGTCCATGTACTTCTGTTTAAAGGAATGTTGACCTTAACACAGTCACCTTCTTAGCTGGGGAGAGAAAGCAGATTTCCTTGGCAACATCTCTGCCTCTAGCTCTTCAGTGTTCCAGAAAGCCCAGTTTTATCCTCTACAGGGATAGAAAGAGTATTTTATACCAATACATGGCAGAATTTGTAGTAAATATCTACTTGTTATGAATTTTATGCATATAATATTTGACCCAAAAATATTATAGCAAATTTATTATAAATACAAACAAAAAAGATAAAATTACAATAAAAGGGGATTTTAACATGCTTCTTGACAGATAAAGATAAAAATAAATAAGGATTGCAGGAAGCGGGTGTGGCTCAATCGATAGAGCCCCCGTTTACCATGCAGGAGACCCCGGGTTCACTTCCCGGGGCCTCCTTGTGAGAGCAGGCCGGCCCGCGCGGCGCGGTGAGCTGATGCAGCAGGACCTCACAGCAAGGGGGAGATAAGCAGACACGGAAAAATCACACAGCGAATGGACACGGCAAACACAAGCAGCAAGGGGGGGATAAATAAATAAATAAATCTTAAAAAATAAAATAAAAATAAATAAATAAATAAGGATGGAAAGACTTGGATAATGAATATGGTTGATGGGACAGATAATAGTATCATTGAGTACTCATCATAGATCATTGTTATCTTTTACAGATGAGGAAACAAGGCAGAGAGTGTTGAGGATCATGTCTGGCCACCCTAGTAAAGAGACCATGCTCTTAACTACTTTTTTACTATTCCTAAATAGGGTGAACATAATTTACCACTCAAAGTAGGCCACTTCATAGTCAAAGGGAGTGCTGTTGATTCTAGGACAACAGGTATGAACTGGGAGTGTCCCAGCATGCCAGGCTGTATGGTACTCCCAGAGCTAAACAAATGCTATGTACAACAAAGAAAATACATTTTGTCCAGCACCCAAGGAATATTGACAAAAATATTCACAGAAAAAATTTCCATAAGTTCCATAAGGCAGAAATTACTCAAGCCATATTCTCTGATCATATTGCAATTAGCATATAACATCAGTCATCTGAAGGGGGAAAACCATACAATTACCCTGATACCACTTCATTCCCAATTATTTAAGTTTCTAGTAAACTAAGAGTAAAATGTTATTTCTTGTAATTTAAGCATGCTGATAACAGATTTCTCCACTTGAGATCAGAATCAATCAAAATACAAATGTCAAGCAGATAAAAATAGATACATGATGTAGAATAGCATAGGCATATATATATATATATATATATAAATAGTATGGCTAAACATGTCACCTTTTTTAGCTACAAAACTGAAATTTGAGATCATGGTTTAGCTTGGTGAGCCGTATGGACTTGTATATTAATTTCTTGTGGCTGTCATAAAAAATTATCACAAACTTGATGGCTTAAAACAACAGATAGTGATTCTTTCACAATTCTGGAGGCCAGAAATAAAAGTATTAGCAGGGCCACACACCTGGAGGCTCTAGGGAAGAATCCACTCCTTGCCCCTTCCAGATTCTGGTAGCAGTTGGCATTCCTTGACCTGCGGCCACACACTCCATTCTTTGCCTCTGTGGTCATATTGCCTCCTCTACAGTCTGTGTCTTCTCACTGCCTCAAATCTCCCTCCGCCTTTCACTTGTAAGGGCACTTGCCATTAGATTTAGGGCAAGATAATACAAATCGATAACCTCATTTCAAGATCCTTAACTTAATTACATCTGCAGAGAACCTTTTTCCAAATACAGTAATGTTCACAGGTTCTAGGGATTAGGATGTGGACGTATCTTTTTTGGGGGGGTCACCGCTCATCCTGTAACAACTGTGATTAACATGAACCCTGAATTAGAAAGACTTGTAAAGTCATCGCTAATGTGGAGCCTGGGGGTCTCTTTGCAAGCAGTTTGGTCCCAAGAGAGGAAAGAAGCAAAACTGAGATGGTCATACCTGGGTCCTGCTCCCAGAAATCACTCCTTCCAGGAAAAAGTAATGAAAGGGCAGAAGGGGCCCTTAGTGTTACTCATAGAAGCCCCTCCATCTGGAAAGAGAAGGAATAGAAATAAGTATGCCCTGCTAAAGCACTGTAATCACATGTGCATATATGTACAGGCCATTTATCATTCTTTTCAACTGTCTATATTTCTATATTAAAATAAACATGTATTATTTGTAAAATAAATAGTTTTAAATATTTACAAATAAAAAGGTGATTTCTTATGAATTAACTACTTTAAGAACCATATTCACAAAGGCATAACTGCCCATTTGTAATTGTGAAGATTAAAGATAGTACAAACAAACAGTATATTGCCTGGATTCAAAAATATGAGAAAGCTATGAAGAAAAGCAAAGAAATCATAACCATAAAATTCAGGATAGTGGTTACCTCTAAACAGAGAAAGAGGGGCATGGGATTGGGGAGGAGCTTCAGAGGAAATATAGTGATCTTTTTCTGAAAGTGAATAGTAAGAACACAGGTGTTTCCTGTATAATATTCTTTATAGCAGTGGAAGACCATAAACACATGTTGCTGGGCACACCCCAATCCCCAAGAGTTTCTGACAGGGTAGGTATACCCATACCTACCCTGGGGTAGGCCCAAGAATTTGCATTGCTAACAAGATCCTGGCTGATACCAGTATTTCCTGTCTGGGGACCACACTTTTAGATCTGCTTTCTTACATACATTTTAGAAATGGTCTTTTATATCCATTCATTGTTAAAATTTTAATTTGTAGAATGAGTAGACAAAGCAAGCCTGGTTTCTCAAGTCCCTGCTCTGGGACAAGGGTAGATTTTCTTTGACTTAGTGGCCACAGAAAAGTAGGCCCCTTTCCAGTAGAGCTTAGCAGTTGGGGACAGACTCCAGAGCCAGACTACCTGAGTATGAATCTTGGCTTTACCATTTACTGGTTGTGTGACCCTGGGCAAGGTGCTTAACCGATCTGTGCCTCAGTTTCCTCATCCTTAAAAAAAAGTGAACAATGTTAGTATCTATCTCATTGGGTTGAAATGAAGATCAAATGAGTCAATGTATGTAAAGCCCTTAGGGTAGCACCTGGCCCATCAGGAAAGGTCAGCTACTGCAATTATTACAGATTGACCCCTGGGGGTGTCAATCCAGAAGGTGATGATTGCTGCATCAATTCTTTGTTTTCCAGAGGGGACTTTGTGCCAGAGGTAGGTTCTCCACAAGAAGTCTCTGGTCTGTCTTTGCCTCCAGCTGCTTCTTTTTCCCTTGCTAACAGAAGAAGAGGCACTTTGAGGAAGTGGTATTCTTTGAAATCTTCATTTTTTGCTTTGAGGCTTTTTTTCCTTAATGATGTTAATATTTTGGCTCTTAAACTGTTAAATGGAGGCTCCCCCAAATGGTGGAATGAGGTGTTTTGATCTTTACTGTTCTGGATGTTAATCAATAATGAAAATTGTGATAATATTTCTCCTGCTAACAGATTCTCTAAAATTTTCAGGGAATCAAATACTTGATTGTTCAGTCAGTTCCACAAAAGCCCTAACAAGAATTTTGGTTTTGATGTGCTTTCAGTGAGAACCCTGATCAGCCTGTTGCTCTTTCCTCCCAGAGTGGGCTAATCCCAGCTCACAGACAGACAAATGTGGGCGTCTGGGTCCCATGTGATACTGAGCAAATTTGGATCCATTCTCCCTGATGCACTCTAAAGACCAATTTCTGAGACACCAGGGTTTCAAGAAAGAAAGAGTTAGCACAAACAAAGGAGGTCATTCACCTTAGACGCCCCAAAAACTGCCTCCAGGAACAGTATTAATTTTATATTTTTTAACAGGATGCTAATGAATAATTGGGGTACAGCTGGCACAGATACCTTCATTAATAAACATTAAGGGGCTGAACAGGATGAGGTCGGTTACCAAACCAGGGTGAGTCACAAAGTTACAATCATTATCAGATCTACGATAGGAAAGTACAGAGTAGAGGTCAGTCACAAGGTTTTGTATATGGATATTAAACAGGAGGGTGAAATGGAACACTTCATTCAGAGAGAAACTCAGCACCCAGACAATGTAATTTGGATAGGAACCTTTATTTCCAGCTGGCCGGGGCCCCCTCCAACAGTATGGAGAGAAGCGACCCCGGCTTCCCGCGGTGGGTTTTTATAGGGAATTTTAGCAGGGTTAGCATGATTAAGCAACTTTTCTTGTGCTCAGATACCAGATTAGTTAATTAAAGCAAAGCATCAATTTTCTCGCGCCAGAAAGGGTAATGGGCAGCTTCAGTTGTACCCTTCAAACGCATATCTGTTTTCTCCATATCCAGCAGAGCAAGCAAGCAAGCAAGCAGTCTTACAGAAGCTAATGTTCGCAGGTAGCTTCCGCGTTAAGGGGGTTTGGGTTAATCTTTACTAGGGGTGGCTTTTGATCATTCTATGGTGGCATGATTGGTCAGGCCCAGATGCATATCCAGGGTATTGTCTAAGCAAGTTTTATGGCCTTAGAAATTTCCATCAGTGTTACCTTGTTTAAAAATCTCCATTACAGAGGGTGAGCCTACTCTATAAACAAGGTAAAGTCAATATAGAATTACCATCACAATAGTAAGCATACAAAAGAGTAAACCTAATCTATAAATAAGGGTAAGGTCAATCTAGAATTATCATCTCAGTAGTAAGTATACACAAGGGTTAGCCTAGGTCTAGAGTAATCATAAACAAGGGTGAGACCACTCTAGGTTTAGTAATTTCAGGTATTAAATTTTGCTATTTGGTAATATAAAGGCATCTATATAATGATTTTGTAATCATAATTACTTGTTAATTCTTAAACCTCAGTTACACTTGTTTGCCTCTGGATGAGTGAAGTCTAGTCTCCTCATTTAAGGCTTAAATCCTAATTCCCATTCTTCCCCTATCTGCCACTCCCTGTGTGGCCCTTTGTATACTTTAAATAAAATTAATTAAATTAATTCATTTCTATCTTTAGCAAGTTTTGATTAAGCATTGCTCTCTAACATGAAATTAAATACTTGAGGAAATCAAACTTGCTTTGTGTAAGTACAAACATTTTTATTTACTTATTTTCATAGATTGTTATCAAGGAAAAAACATTTTCTAAAATTTATAAGTATCATTTTAGCAAAAGAAGTACAAATTGCCTGCTGAGGATGTTGTAGATGTTATAAACCATATGATGATAATAACAGTACTCCATTTCCTTTGTAACTTGTTTGTATACAATAATGGATCCAACCTGAATATAAAGGTCTACTCGGTGGTGTGTGACCATTTTGCTCTGACTGCCCCATGAGAAGCAAATCCTAAGTTTGAGGGTGGTTAGCATTGAAAATATGGTGACCTATCTGGTTGAATTTCATCAGTTCTTGGTTCTGACCCCTGGTATATCATTCTTTTTCGGTTGTATATTTATGATTTTCCTCTTGTTCATGCTTCTCTCTCTGTAAAAAGATGAGCATGTAGTTCCAGGATGGGAATCACAGAAAATATGTACATGTGAAGATCCTCTCATATGATAGATGTGCTCCTGAAAGGGAGATATAAATTGGTGTTCTACACGCTGATTCCTGTTTTTGATATTGAGACTACCTATTATATAAAGAGTTACTATTATGAATTATTTCATAAAGCAAATGATTGAAACTGCTTTATATTTTGTGATCTTGGGCTTATTACTCAAATTCTGTGAGCCTCCATTTCTGACCTATAAAGTGGGGATAATGGTCACCTGCCTCACAAGGTTTTATGGATCCAGATTTTAATATATTCATGTTGCTTAAACTGAGGTATGTATGTACTCACAGAATTGTGATTTTACAATTTAATTCTCCTAAAGCAATGGTTAACAGACTTTTTTGGGCAGCAGAACCCTTTCTCAAAGATAATTTTTTGCAGAACCCCATCTCATAAAAGAGCAAAGTGCAGAGCCACCCTAGTTGGAAGGGAAGAAGAGGGCCCAAAACTCAGCCCTCACACCTTTCCAATCTTTCCCTACGGGAATTCGAGAAACACAATTTGAAACCCCAACCCAAATGCTTTAGCTTAACCAAGGTGGGCATACTTTGACCATGCCTTTTTTTTTTAATTGAGTGTCTACTATTGGCCTGACTCTATACCAGATATTTGCAGACATTATATCTTAATTAATCCTCTCAATAATCCTGGGAGGTCCATGTTGTTGTCACCCTTCTAGAGATAAGTAATTGAGGTTAACTTATTTTCCCAAGTCACACAGCAGAAATTCACAAAGCTGGGATTTGAAACCATGTCTTCTGACTCTACTCTGGTTCTTAGCTACTATGCAGCTGTACATTTCATTTGAAGTACAGTGTAGAATATGAGAAGAGTCTGGGTTCAGGAGTTGGCTGGATCTAGGATCTCAAGTGACTTTGGGCATGCCACATGCCTTTCTGAACCTCAGTATCCTCTCTGTAAGATAGAGATCATGGTGCCTGCTTCATGCAGCTGTTGGGATGATCTCCTGAGATAATGTACGTGAATAACAATCACAGCTGACATTTACTGAGTAGTTTCCGCATGCCAGGCACTGCTGCAAACACTTGGCATGTATTAGACTCATTTAATCCTCCCAAAACTGCCATGAGGCTTCTAAAGCTCTTGGTTTAGCACCTGGCACACAGAAAATGCCCAGCCAATGTTAGTTCCTGTTCAGTCTTCACTTAACAGGAAGGATTTGGTTGGACCATGCTCTTCTCGGCAGCCTCTCCACCTGCAGCCACCCACACTTCTTGTGAAGCAGAGCATTTTGATTAGACTTCTCAGGCGATGGAGCTTCTGACACAACTAGCAGGAAAAGCAGGACTATTTCCTCCTTATGAGATTTTCAAGACAGATGTAAAAGTAAACCCATTCAGGATTTAAGCAGCTTCCATCTGGATAATGGAGGACAGATGTGGTCCATAGGAGCCCATCCAGAATGAATCCGATTGGTTGATTTGTGTCAGCATGGTCTTGGAGACTCCAATCAATTGATCAGGCCATTTTTATATAGTGTTTTTATTCATCCTTCTTGACGCTTCTCTCTTCTTTTGCACTATCGGTAAGGACTGTATGAACCAGTGGTCAGCGTCAGTACTGTTCTTAAATGTGTAGGTTGTTGCCTGTTTCTGGCTTATTGGGGCTTTTAACAAAAGGCCAAAATAAAGCTTTTCACACCCAAAGAAGAAAGAATTTTAATGTGGAATATTAGCAATAAATTAAGTTTTATGCCATCGTCAAGACAGAATAGTTGCAGTCCAAGTGAAGGCAGACAGAATGGAAAAGCTGGTTGATTTACTGTAGGAAGACAAGGGTAGGACTTTCAGGATCACAGTATTCTGCAGCTAACCCCTCTTACTCTGTTCACCATGGGCTTTGGGACCAGACAGACCTTTGTTTAGACTGCAACTCTACCTCACTCTCCTCATCTATAAAATGATTATGATTATGCCTACCTTATAGGATTGAGAATTAAGTGAAACAAAATATGGGAATATGCCCCCACCAGTTACCTACGTACAGTAGGCACCCTTCTAAAAATGCAAGCTTAAAGAGCTTACAAACAACCCTTTAAAATTTCTTGAATGCCTTTTGGCAGTAGTCCACCTTGGAGAAAGATGAGAATTTTGGGTGAATGCCAGTCAGAAACACAGAAATCAAGAAGATAAAGAGTAGCAGGAAAGAGGCAAATGGTAAAGTGTGCTCCCATGCGTGAATGACTAGCCAGTGATAAAGAGTATTCTGAACTCTGGGGTGCAGAAGCTGCATGCCTGCTCTGATGCTCCTAAAAGTGCAGAGATCCCATACAGAAAACCAAAAACCTCTCATTGCTTTGTCTTATTTTCTGAGTAAAGTCCCTGGACATGTAGAGGTTGAAGTGCTGCTTTATCGCCTGTGCTTATTACCTCCTCTGTGAAGAAAGTGGTCAACCACAGAGGCATTCAGAGCTCTTTCAGATCACAAAATCCCCCATGCATTTTATGATGGAGTACAAACTATCAACATCAGTAATCATGCTCTAAATATTAATTTGATTGGATACAACAATCATACTTCATTATAATCACAACTCATTAGCTTATTTAATAAAAGTTTATCATCTTTCCTTAGAAAATATACCATTGATTGGGATTAGTTAAAATATGCTGATGGTACCATATCCCCCTAGTTTCAGGTGATTTGAACAGCTTCTCTTTGTACTCAGTCTGTGTTCGTTAACAGTTGGATCACCCTCATCACACTCAGGCTGAGCATACATGTTGGCAATCAGTCACTTACCTTTCCTTTTTCATCTGGTTCTCCCTCAGAACTCCCTGTGGTGATAATCAAAAATGTCTCTAGACATTAACAAATGTCCCTGGGGGCAGGATCATCCCCAGTTGAGAACCACTGCTATAAACCTATACAAATGGAGGTATTTTTCCATCCAGTAATTCTATTTCACTTTCTCCTAGTTCCAGATTGTGGTTATATTTTTCTGTCACTTTCAAGGCATAAAAAATATTTTAGTCTGTTCTTGAGTTCTTTGGCCTTTGTTTGGACCTTCATGGTGACTTATTGCCCTCTCATCTTCAGTGCCTTTCCCTTCTTACTCCTGCCCAATGCTTAAGTCTATTCTTATTTCTCTGAGACTTGGAATGCTCGATATATTTCTTTGTGTTCCTTTTTCTTCCTTTTATTTTAAGACCATTTTCATTCTCAGAATCCTGTAAGAGATTTTTGAGGCAAAGGGGTTATAATCTTTGCAGTCTCGTGATCTTTAACTGATAGCACCACAAGAGTTTGTTGAATATGGCTTTCTGAATTCATAGTTGATTGTATCTGCCCAGAATTGTAGAAATGTATACTGTATGCTGTGACTTGTTTTGGTTTCTGGGTGGGTTGAAGCATGAAGGAATGGTGAGACACCAGTGGCATTTTCACCTACTTAGCATACTTTCATTGAAAGTAAGAGGGGCAGTTGGAGGAAGTCTGGGCTAGATGTCAGTGGATGGGGGCCTTACAGGCTCTAGACAAGCCATGTCCTTCTGACTCCTCTAAGAGAGTCACCTGTAAGGTGCCTTTCATTTCTAACAGTCTGCAATTTAAAGATATCACTCTTGCTTTCAAGGAGTTTACAGACTGGTTAAGAAAATCAAACATTAATTATAGTGAAAGGTAAAATGAAATAAATGCTAACGTAGAAGTAAAAATAAAGTGCCATGGAAATAAAGAGGAATGAGCAGTTCATTCCAAGCTGGGAAGTTTCATATAGGGAATTTTTAAAAAATAATTACCATAAAAAAGAGGTTAGAGGAACTTATACTTGAAGAAAACAGCACGAGCAGTTTGCAGATTCTTCCTAGAGACCCCATTCTTTCAAATATTGCTGTTATTTCATCAAGTATTTGGAATAAAGGTATAAAAATAAATAGAGAAGTAAATGGATGGCGGATGATGGAAGCCAGGTTTTTCACTTTGGTGTGGGAAGTTTCAAATAAGCAAGGGGATGAGACTAGAACGATCCATGTGATAATGGATTAGAGTTGGAGACATCCATGTGAACTCAAGTTTAGCTTAATATAAATACAGATGGTCATATATAGAAATGTTTATATACACAGGTTAGTATATACACATATATTGCCTTGCTCTGTCTTCTGAGAGGGCTAGAAGCAGCTGTCCTCCAGTTGCACTGAATACATCTAGCACCCAGGTCTTGGTTTCTAATACCATTATCCAATAAAAGGAACTAGAACCTTCTGGAGAAATGGCTGATTCTAGGAGTGGAACAGGAAATAAACAAGATAAGTCTGGAGCATCTCTACATCTTGTAGAGCTAGAAAGTAGTAAGGAAATGCAAAATAACATCAATAAACCAGTGATGAGGGTATGTGAAAGGGACACAGGAGCCACTGAAAGAGCTTCCAGTGGCCAAAACTGGAACAATGTTGAAGAGGGGCCGGGGTGGTCCTCAGCTGGGTTCATTCACTCAGTGCGGCAGAATAGACACACGCCGAACTAGGCTAGGAAGGGAAAGAGGATTTATTTGCCAGTGGGAGACCGGAGATGTACAGTCTCAAAATAGCCTCCCTGAACTGCAGAAATTCTAATATTTTATACCATTGGAAAGCTAATGAATAATTGAGGAAGAGCTGGATACAGGTTCCTTCATTAATAAACATTAAGGGGTTGAAATATGGTGGGATGGGTACCAAACCAGGGTGGGTTACAAAGGTATCATTATCAGAGATCAAGATTCTGGGATAGGAAAGTACAGAGTAGAGGTCAGTCACAAGGTTTTCCATATGGATATTAAACAGGAGAGTGGAATGGTTACCATCCCAATAGCAAGTATATACACAAGGATGAGCCTAGTTCTGAAGTAACCATAAACAAAGGTAAGTTCAGTCATCACAATTAGTAAGTATACACAAGGGAGAGGCTAAGTTTTGAGTAACCATAAACAGGTAAGACCTGTTTAGAATGACCATCATAATAGCAGATCTAGGCTAAATCCAGCCAGTTTCAGTGATTTCATTAACCTTTAGCTATTCTATAATTTACTGGAAGTAGAAAGGGATGTATATAATACTTTAGGAATCATAATTATTAATCCTTAACCCTCAGTTAAAAGGGTTCAGTACAGTGCCTCAATATTTAAGCTATACTGGGTTTTTCTAGTAGTACAATATGGGCAACAAAATAAAGTAATATTAGATTACAATCCAATGTATAAAATACGTATCCATGAGCCCATGCTGGTATAAATGATTGAATACATAAATAAATGGGGGAGAATATACAAATCTCCTATGCAAAACAAGTCCATATAATTTATGTAGGTACTCTGTCCTCAAGGAGGAGGAACATAGCTCCCCACTCCTCAAGTGTGGGTAGCTGTGCATAGTGACTTCCTTCCAAAGAATACAGTATGGAAAGGAGGGTAAAAGCATAGCTTTGCAGTGGAGAAACCTAACAAACACTAACTTGGCCAAGTGATCAAGGTTAACATCAACAATGATAAGTTATGTTGATAGTATATACCCTTGATACAATGTGATGGGAATGACACTTTCTGTTATCTTCCTTCCAAAAACATATTACATCTCTAATCATGAATAAAACATGAAACAAATCCCTTTTGAGGGCTCTACAAAATACCTGACTGGTACTTCTCAAACCTGTCACGTTCTTCAAACGTGGAAAGTCTGAGAAACTGTCACAGACAAGAGGAGCCTAAGGAGACAGGATAGTCAGTGTAATGTGGTATCCTAGATGAGGTCCTGGAACAGAAAAGGCACATTAGGTAAAAACTAAGGAAATCTGTGTAAAGTATGTCAGGGGTCCCTTTCTTGAAAATAATGGTGAGAATGGGCAGTTAATAGTCTGCAAGCACCAAATAATGAACTCTATAAAGACCAAATAAAGTGTGTACTCAGAGTCTTCAGTGTATATTTTAAGACTTTGCTCTTTCTTTTTTTTCTTCTAAGACAGTAAAGCTTTTGATTGTCAGGTAACTGTATTACTTTATATCATTGGGACCATAGGGCAGAATGGTTTCTCAGATTTGCCTTCAGGTGGGTACCGTGGTTGTGGTAGAGAACATGGGCAGAGTGTGCATTAGAGAATTGTAAATGAAGGAAAGGGAAAAGCCAGGCTCTAGATGGACAATGAAACCTTCCTTTACCCATCCCCCTGGAGGGATGCCCTTAAGTAAAAAGCAGAGAATTAATGTTATTCTAGGAGTTAATAAAGTTTATTAATTATTCTACATTTCAAATGTGAAACAATGTTACTTATTTAAATAGATTACACCAAAGACACCATAGGTTGCTTTAAGAACATGACCTAGGTTTTATTTTAAATTTGAGAAGATAATTCCAACAGTATTTTTTTCTAGGTTTTCGGTAATGTGAAGGAGAAAGAAAAGTGTCTTTTGAATATAATCATAGTAGTTATTGAACACTGATGAAAAGGTAATTTGTGGCCCCACAAAAAAGACAGTAAAAGAGAGAGAGATGGAGAAAGTGAGGCTGTGAACAAGCCAGTACAAGTACATTCCTGTGGTTTAAAAACCCACTTGCAGAGAGCGGATTTAGCTCAAGTGGTTGAACACCTGCTTCCCCTATACGAGGTTCCAGGTTTGATCCCTGGTACCTCCTAAAAAACAAAAAAACCAACTCTGATTGGGAAGTGGCTGTAGCTCAGTGGTTGAGTGCCTGCTTCCCATCTATGAGGTCCTGGGTTCAGTCCCCATTACCTCCTAAAAAAAAAAAAAAAGGAAAACCCCACTTACTCTTTAAACTCATGCAAACCAAGGGTGCTTGTGGGCAAGAAGTGCCATAGAAGGTGTGCATCTGTCATCACAAAATGGGATATTTGGTCTTTTAGGGTTAGAAAGCAATTTTATCTAAACATGCCATTAATAGCTACATCAGGTTTAACCTGGGAATGCTGCATATCCAAGCATATTTCCATTCACTGGTGCTCCCATTTTATTTGGCTCAAACTGGCAGGCACATATGATCATTCCATTTCTCCCCGGCTTTCTCGGTAAATGTGATTTTTTGCACTATTCCCTTCTTACTTTCCTCTTAAATCTAGATAAAGCTTTTAATGGCTCCATACAATGGCCATATGCAGAATATTTTCCTCGAGATTTACTTTCATTTTAGGTAATATAATTCTGGTAAAGACTGTTGTCAGAGTGTTAATTAATAACATTTAAGCTATAAAAAATAACCAGTTGCCTTTGAAAATTACTCCATTAACTTATTCAATGAGTATTAAATTAGGCATTCACTATGGCTGCATGCTGGAGGTAACCAAGATGCATTACTTGCTTTCTAAGGACTTATCATAGAAAGAGGTGAGGTAGACAAATAGTCAGGTGTCCTAAAATAATGCAGATGTTCTTCTAGAAATCAGAATTCAGTGAAGACTCAAAAGAAGTAGTGGCCAGGTCCGTGATAGGGATATTGAGAATGGTGAAGAGAACAACCCAGAAAAGACTATGGGGAGGCATTGTTGAGCTGAGTCCTAAAAAGAGAGATGGAGAGAGAGGAAAAGAAAAGGAAGGAAGACAGAAAGAACATGAATAAAGTAAAAAGAAGAGCCTTTGTAGCTAGCAGGTAAGGGAAGCACAGGAGTAAAAGCTCAAAGGTGTAAGGCTGCTGGGCTTTTTTAGGGAGCTGTAAGCAGTTGTGCATGGGTGAGAAAGAGGCCTGGAAAGGTTGTGTTGGGCCTGGTGTGTGCTGCCTTACACAGCCTGCTAAAAAGTCTAACCTATGTATAGGGAGAGCTTATGAAGGACTCTGAGAAAGGCATCCATGTGACCAGATTGCCATTCTGGAATGGCCATTTAGGAGATGGGTGTACTGGTCCAGAAGAGATGATAAAGGCTGAACCAAAGCCATGAAGAAGAGAGGTCAGATGTGACAGATTTTTTTTTTTTTTTTTTAAGATTTATTTTTATTTTATTTATCCCCCCCCTTGCTGCTTGTGCTGCTGTGTCGCTGCGTGTCTTCTCTGTGTCTGCTCATCTCCCCCTTGCTGTGAGGTCTTGCCGCATCAGCCCATGGCGCCGCGCAAGCCGGCCTGCCCTCACAAGGAGGCGCCGGGAAGCAAACCCAGGGCCTCTCATGTGGTAAACGGGTGTTTTATCCATTGCGCCACACCCGCTTCCTGCCGTGAGGTTGCTGCATCAGCCCACCGAACCGCTCAGGCCGGCGTGCCCTCACAAGGAGGCC